>PVIU01006665.1:38667-99515 GCA_004026605.1 Ondatra zibethicus
GTGTGTGTGAGTGTGACGGGACTGTCTGAAGCTGACGTGGAGCTGTGTGTGTGTGTGAGTGTGACAGGACTGTCTGAAGCTCTGCCCTGAATCTTTGCATTCATGGAACTCCCTCTCCCTGAAGCACACTGCCTCAGGCTAAGTCCGAGGGGGCTGTTCTCACCAGGTTCCTTCAAAAAGAAAAACAGGGTAACTAATTGGCCCATTAGGAAGATGCTAGACAGGAGACAAAGGCAGGCGCTGCTAAGAGTTACTGCTTCAGTTCTAAGGGTCTAGGACCAGACACAACCCAGGAAGGAAAGAAAGGTAAAAGCACAAACAATTTTTTTAAAGGCAGAAATAAATAAATAAAAGTACACACATGAACACCACACACATACGCACACATATACACACACATCTACTCTATACACACACATACACATCTACTCCACACACATACACCACACTACACACACACATACACCACACACACAAACTCACATATACCACACCACTATACATATGCGCACACAAACACCACACATACACACTACACATATGCACAAACACCCCCCCACACACACACTCCATATTTATTAGCTAGAATATACATATAATTCAAGTGTTGGTTTACTTTGCCCAGTATTCCTTGGTTCCCCTCCCTTTTTAAAATTAGCGTGAATGCTTAGTCTGCACTTGTGTTGGTGCAATGCCTGATGCCTATGGAGGCCCAAAGAATGTGTAGGTCTCCCTGGAAGTGAAGTTAAAGGCAGCCATGAGCCACCACGAGGGCGCTGGGAATTGAACCTGGGTACTGTGAAAGAGCAGCCAGTGCTCTTAACTAGTAAGCCATCTCTCTAGGCAGCTTTGACTTTTTTTTAATGAAATAAAAAGAATTCCTTTCTATGTGGTGGGATAGAAAACAAAAGTATGGTTTTCTAGTTTATCTGGATAGGCCCAAACCCATAGGCACATGTCTGCTTTACCTGCCTATGGTGCAGGTCATCCACAAAGACCAGACCAATAGAAATAGCAAGAAATAACAATTGCTTATCTTGATGAACAGTTGAACACTCACAAATCACTGTCACATCCATTTTAATTTTGAGTCATGAAATCTCAGCCCTGGGCAGCTGAATCTCAGAGATGCTCAGTGAATTCCCTGAGCTCTCACTGTGGCGGAGAATGTAAGCCAGAGCCAACCTCCAGTTCCTCCCAACAGTTCGAATCCTAAATGTCCCCAGTGGCCTATGTGTTGGAAGTGAGCTGCCTCGTTTGTAAGACTATTGAGAAAGTGGTGTCTCCTTCAGGAGATGGGACCTATTGGAAGAAAGTTGGGTGAAATGAGTGGGGACCTGGGATTGTAGGTTCTCCTTGTCTACTGTATTTGCTTCCTATCGCCCATGACATGAGCAGCTGTCTCTGATAGGAGTCCCTGCTAGGACAGATTGCCTCAGCATAAGCCCAAAAGCAAGAGAGCCAACGAATCAAGGACTGATACCTCCAAAATGCCTAGGTTTTATCATCATAGGCATTTTGTTATAGCAATGAAAAATCAACACTACTGCTGTCAGGCCACACTGGAAAGCAAAAGAGCTCGGTAAATAACTAAGATACTGAAGAACAGCTTTTCAATTAGAGGCGCTGCTTAAGATCCAGACTTCTGGAATAGGAAGAAAGCCAAGTGCCTGGATGGGCATAGAAGAGGAATGAAAAGTGTGAAAGGTGAGTCTAGGAAACTGAGGCAGCTAAAATTACAAAAAGAATAACACAGTTGACACTTCAGCTCAGTGTGCAGCACTTGGCTAGTATGCACGAAGCACTGGCTTCAATCTCCTATACTAAAGACCAAAAAACCAAACAAATAGAAAAGTGAAGAAAATTTCATCTATCTCTGAGCAAGAACTCAAGGGTGTGTCTTGAAGAGAAAAGACTACAGTGGCAGAACTCAAGAGAAGGAGGTGGGGGCTAGAGAGACTGAGTACTGCATACACTCAGTAGGTTAGAGTACTTGCTACTCTTGCAGGGGACTGCAGTTTAGTTCCTAGTGCCCATGTCAGAGGGTTGGATTCAGCTCTATGGGCTCCAACACCCTCTTCTGGCACCCTCCAGCACCTGCAGTCACATATGCACATACTCATACATAATTTATGTATCTGTGAATAAGTAAATAAATAACACCTTTACATTAATTAATTAATTAAATATATCTTTACAAAAATGAAAGATATGCTGCTTTATGCATTTATTCAAACTCTACTCTGTGCCAGATAGAGGCACATAGGTCCTTCCCTTGGCACAGTCCTGGTGAGCCAACTCATGACTCTTCCTCTGCATTTCTTGCCCCTAACTGGGCCCCCTTATCAGGGCAACAGAATCTTTGTTCCAACTTCTCAATAGTTCCCAACAGACCTTTTCCCCCCAATTACATACCAAATTCCTAATACTTAATTTTCGTCCTACCTTATGCTCATGTGTTTTGTATGTGTGTATATAGTATATATTGTATGTGACATATGTGGAGTTCATGTGTGGTAAATATGTGGTGTATGTAAGATGTGTGTATGGTGTGTATGAGAGGTACATAATGTGTGTTGGGGAAATCTTGCTTATGTAGCCCATGCTGGCCTTGAACTTCTGTAATCTTCCTGCTTCAGTCAACAGATTACTTACAGGTATGTGCCAACACACCTGGATCATTTGTATGTTTATAAGAACTTTTCAATTTAGATTTTTTAATTTTTCACATTGTTTATTATTTATTTGTGCATTGCATTGCACACAAACACCTGCCCCGTGCACATGTGAGCACAAGCTTTCCAGGAGTTCTTTCCTTCCACCAGTGGGTGAGTTCTAGGGAGGAAACTCAGCCTGTCAGGCTGGGTAATGAGCAGCACCTCTACCTGCTGAGCCATCACGCTGGCCCATTTCCTTCATAATTCACTGGGTATCCTCAAAAGACAAGAATGGTTTTGTTTCATTTTTTTTGTTTTTATTTTTGTTTTTGTTTTTTGCATTCAATGCACAAGAGATGATCAGCATTACAAATTCACAAAGATTCCAGAAGTCACCCAACCATTCAGACTCATTGTACAGGTACCCCTTCCCTGTTACACACCTGCAAGATAGGCACCATTTTCTGATGAGAAAACTAGTGTCTCACAAGGAAAGGTGATGGTAGGGTGCGATTGATTGCATTTGGTGTCTTCTGGCTGACATATCAACCCTGGGCCCAATAAGGTGCCAAGTAAGTACCACTGGTAAATCCAGACCAACTTCAGTTACAAAAATTGAATCTGAACTCTCAGACCCTCAAGGATGTTTGCGTGTATGTGTGTATATGGTGGAAAGGAGAAAAGAATAAAGAGAAGGAAGCAAGAAAGTAGAAGAATAAAAGTATCTGCCTGAAAACTGGTGCTGGAAACAGAGGGACGCTTCACCCTTCACATTCTACATTAGGGGAGACGTTTCCCATTATACAGCCTTCAGTTCTCTTCTCATTCGGGGGACCTGCAGCACAGAGCTGGCTTGCTGATTGATTCAAGTTTAATTCATTTGTGTAATATCCCTGTTCAGAGCAGTGTCTAATTAACTCTTTTGTTGGGGGGAATAAAACCTCTCATATTCATTAATGAACAGGGGAAGGGAGGAGAAGCTTTCCCAGGCAACAGCCTAGAGTCTACAGGGCTGTTTGCTGCCTCTGTCTTAGAGATGTCTTAATGAGACATGTCCTCATAATGGTATTATTGCTCTCTTTGGGCTGGAAGAAGCAAATGGAGCTGAGATCAGCTAGGGGAATGGATAGTCAGTAGTGCATGAGTCAGCACACACACCTAACCTTGATTTTGGAACCTTGATTCTAGACCTTGATTCTGGAAGCCTAACCCAGGGAAGGGGTATATATCTAGCAAGGCACTCTCTGAGCTGCAGGATAAAATTCCAGGTATGAATCCACTTCTTCCTGGATTCCTCAGCCTCCCCAGGCTTTGCAGAGAGAAATAATATCATAGATTTGTTTATGACTGCACAATTTAGAACAGGGCACTTTATAAATATTCGCATTTATAAAGAACAAAGAGCAAAGAACACCAACACTATCTAATAGGCAAAGACTCAGAGAAATTGAGGAACTCACCCAAAGTCACAGAGATAAGATAAGCAATGGCTAAGCGTGGAGCCCACATCTTCTGATTCAGAAACCTGGGCTTCTTGGGGAGCAGACTTGATTGGCAGCTCATTAGACATGCGCTATTGCTCTCCAGAGGCATTCCTAGAGCCCTGCTGGGGATGAATACAAAGAAGGCATTAAGGTACGAACTTCAACTTCCAGTGACAGGGGGCTCATCTACTCATCTAAAATCATCATGAAATCATCTATATATGAGTCTAGGGCTAGAAAGATGGCCCAGCGGTTAAGAGTACATACTGCTCTTACACAGGACCTGAGTCCAGTTCCCAGGACCCATGTCAGGCAACTCACAACCACCTACAACTCCAACTGCAAGAAATTTGATGCCTTCTTTTGACCTTTGCAGGCACCTGCACTCACATGCGCATATCTATACACAGACACACAAATACACATAATTTCTTTAAAATACATCTTAAAATATTATAAAATTATAATTATAAATTATGTTAATTTTAAAATCATAGTAAGAGTTTAAAGTGAGGTTGGGGAGTGGCCCACAGCACTCAAAGGACTGTCAAAGGAGTCTATGGCCCCACTATAAGATTCAGCAATGTGGTCCATCTTTGACCATAATTTCTACTCTGGGTTCTAGTCCCAGTGTTCATATGAGTGACCTCTGGAGATCTGTTTACCCTGTTCAGTCTTCTATTTTTATGCCTGATAAAGAAGAAACATAAACCATGCTTTGCCCAACACATGAGGATTTGTTGAGGTTCAATATGCATAAAGGGTAAGAAAGTGCAGCCGAAAGACGACACTGAAAAGGAACTCTTCTCACAGCTTATCATTCTACATTTAAAATCTTCGTACCCATGTGCATCAGCTCTTGAAAATATAAATTAAAATTTCACAGGAATACTTTAACCTACAGGTTACACATTTTTATGCATATAATCTCACCGAATTCTCTGGGCGGTCCTGCACGGTAGAGACAATTTTTTCCAACTGAATATGAGGCAACTGAGGCTCAGCAAATTCAGGTAAGTCAGCCAGTGTCAGGTAGTGGTGACTGAATATTCAATAGTCTAGGGTTACAATTCTTTTCTTTCTGATTTCAGAGCTGCAATCTCATGCTTCCCTATGTTAATTATGGATGCTTATTCTACCTTAAAAGCTCAGTGTTAAGAGATGAAAATGGTATATGTTGAAGAATAAATTTCACTATATTGCTATAGGTTGAGGCTGAAACTTTCCCCATCGTTATCTAAACGTAGGACTCCCGTAACTATTTGCCTTACAGTCAGTTCAACTGTCCACTGGCTGCCTAAAGAAAATTGTTTAAAAAATTATATAAACACATACCAAAGTATAAATACATACACATTCTTAAAAATGCATTTATGTGTATACACACTTGGAAAGGATGATGGCAGCTTTTGTTTTTTTTCTTATAGAAAGAGGGAGGGAGAATTAGGATGGCTATTGAAAATGTTGTCCTGTGGGGCTGGAAAAATGGCTCGACAGTTAAGAGCACTGGTTGCTCTTCCAAAGGTCCTGAGTTTAATTCCCAGCAATCACATAGTGGCTCACAAAAGTCTCTAGTAGGATCTGATGCCCTCTTCTGGTGTACATGAAGACAAAGCACTCATACATAAAATAAATATTAAAAAAGAAAAAGAAAATGTTGTCCTGTGGTCTGGCGGTATGGAGACACAACCAAGCGACTTGCCTCGCAGTCCTGAACATACAGAAGATTCTTCCTTTAATTCTGCTGCCTACTGCCCTATACAGCCAACCCATGCCAATGCCCCTGGCTTAGACTACAGTCCAAGGCAGGCGAAGGTGGGCTATCTATATCTCTTCACACGTCCACACTGAGCCAGACACAGTTATGTGCTTAGTAAAAGCTTGTGTCGATAACCACCAAGATAAAGATCATTTATTTTAACTTCAATGGAAGCAAAGCCCTTCTGCACAGGATAAGTCTCACCACATCGTGCCATACAATAAGACACACACTAATGCTTGGAGAAGGTTAGGGTCAGCAACTAGCCTCTCTGTCATGAGTTTACCTACTGGAAGACGGAGATAGTACCTACTCAAGGGATTGCAGTGGAAATTAAAAACAGAATTGTGAAGTAAAGGGAAAATCATTATGTATGAAATACCTTTTTTAAAAAAGGAGATTAGATGCTAAGGATGCATATTACAGTGCTTACCCAGCATGCACAAGACCTTAGGTTTCATATCCAGCCAAAAATTAAAAGGAGAAAAATAAATTTTAAAAAATTGTTAAGTGAAAAAATTCCTAAGATGATGTCGTCCTCAAAGCTTGCAACAGGAAAATGCCTCCTGCGCTTTGCGCCCCCAGCATCAGAAACTGCTTTACTCAGCATGGTCACCATGCCTTACATAAAGCCTAGCACATCAACAGATACCCTGGAGAGAGTCCTAAAGCTTGCTGCACCCAGCTTTGGGAACAGCTAAAGATGAGAGGAATAGCCCAAGTTCTTCCTAAATTCTACTGAATTGGCATCAACTCATTTCTAGCCATTCTGGAAGGGGCATCTCACACAGCTACATAATGCCACCTTCTCTGTCACTGCCACCCCAGCATTAGGTCGGCTTAAATAACAGAGTAGTTAGGGCAATTACCATGCAGTTCACTCTGAAGACTCAGGGACCATGAGACCTTGAGCAGGCAGACAAGGCCAACCAAGGCACAGCTTGGCTAGGGTAAGTTTTATGGGCTGGTGTTATGGGAGGTGAAGGTCAAGGATCAGTGGTAGAGAAAGACAGACCAGACAGAACAGTCCATCTGGACTGTTAGAAACCTGCTGGCAGAAGCAAGCGGGCCCCACCTTGGGGCCTACGGAGTAAATAGGTGGGATGGGAGTGGCAGAAATAACGTGAGCCCTCCTGAGAATGGACAGGGGAGATAGGAGCGCTGGTCTTTTCTGAAGTTTCCCCAGCCCTGTCCCAAAGACTGAAACCCTACATATTAACTTACCCTGGAGGTGACACCTCCTCCAAACATTCTAATAAGACCTGATTTCTGCTTCTCAGAGCTTCCTAGTCATGCTACCCACATACTAATTCAGCATCTCCTGTCTTGCTCCGAGAGGGCCTACTATGCACCAAGTTACCAGCTGGTCTTGCTCCACAACAGCTCTATCCTTTCTGAGAAAAACAAACAATAAGCCACCAGCCAGTCTAATTCTAAAGCCACTGTTCTGTCACATCTTATCTGTGACTTTGGATAAGTGGCTAACTTCTCTATGTATGTTAAGTACCTCCTGTGTAAAATAATGGGGCTAATTTAAAGAAATCTCCTAAAATCACTGTGAAGGTTGGAATATTAATATCTCTTAGGAAGGTACTACCAACACATGACTAGTGTGTGAGAAAAACAACATGCAGAAATTTACTCACGATCCAGCACATGATCATAATCAAGTTTATCTGACTTTATAACTCATGCTCTGCCCAAGTTTAGTCTCACCTCTTCACATCTCCCAAAGCTGTCGTCCACCTCGAACAAACTTGCATTGCATTGTAAACCCCTCCTAGAGCAGCATCTCCAAACCACCTTTGTGTACTCCATGGGACCCCAATGGTGTCAGAACAGGGAGAAGGAATACTTTAGTTCTCCTGCCTATCAGATCATCAGCAGACACAGAGAAAAGGGATGGACATCACAGAGGTACTGGAGAAGAAAGCCCTGATTGCAGCCATTTCCTTTCCCCTGCTTCTCACGTGGCCTCTGGCCTCCTTTTGAGGCCAAGATTCCCCTGAGAGAATATTAGGGCCCCAAGCTCCAAGCAAATAAGTGCACCAATGTGTCATAGCAGCCAGGTTAAGAGCGAATCCGCTTCTAGAGAGTTCTAGAAGTCATGGTGAGGATCCTTGAGCACCCTGCTGTCACCGTTAACCCCGCATGCCTGCCTGCTGCAGCCCTAGGTAGTTCTGCTTCATTTCCTAGCTTCTGCAATCTTGTTCCAGGCCCCTTGTTTCAGTCCCACCTAACTCTCCTTCATTGGTGCTGCTCTCTTTTCCACTTTCCCTTTCTCACTGTTTTCTCCCTTCCTGCTCTTATACACACGCATGCCTTCCTCCATTCCTCCACCTCACTAAACAGAGGTGTTTGTGTCTTGGTGGGAGGACAAGGCTGGCATTAATGTAGCCTACGTGTTCCACTTGCTAGCCCTGAACAGGAAGCCCACCCAGTATGATTTAAAGTTCGTGGAGTAGGGCTAAGGAGAAGTCCCTCAAGGATGCTGTTTCCATACCGAGGCACCCAAAGGCTTTCTGGAGTCATCAGAGGTCAGTGTGGTGACAGGTACCTGCCACTCTGTTGGTAAGGAGGTCTAAATGGAGGACCTTGCTGGAATGACTTCTTCCTATTAACACAAGAAATTCCACCTTCTGAATCGCTTAGCTTCATTTAGTTAACCTCCAGTTAGAATCCTGAGGCCAGTGAAGCTGAAGGGAGGGAGCCTGCCACAGGGAGAGGACCTAACCTCTTTCTCCCAGCCTGCCTCCTTCTTCAGTTCTTCTCTGGAAACTTCCACTCTCATGTATGGTATTCTTTTTTTCTTTCTCTTCCTTTCTTTCTTTCATTTTGTTTTAAGGTTGTTTTGTTTTGTTTTTGGAGTTTTTTGTTGTTTTGTTTTGTTTTGTTTGAGACAGGGTTTCTCTCAGCTGTCCTAGAACACACTTTGAAACTCACCAGGCTGGCCTCGAACTCACAGAGCTCTGTCTGCCCCTGCCTCCCGAGTACTGGGATTAAAGGCGTGGCCACCACCGCCCGGCTCAGCTTTCACATACAATTTTCTACAGCTGGAACCGAAGACCTTGCCACAGCCACCCCCAGGGCTCCAGTACTTAAGATGCAGGTCCCAGGCCTTTGTCTCTACTCTTTTCCTTCCAAGCCCCTTTTCCCCAGATGATGTTAAAGGAAGGGGTAGCTTTCCTTGAAGTATTAATTGAACATCTCTTTTCCATTTTCTGAAATTGCACTCCTTTCAAAAAGTCTTCCAATTGACCTGACCATAAATATGAAAGAGATCTAAGGAATTATTTAACTCCATCTGTACTTATATATAAGAATCCAGGTGCCAGAGCAGTTACATACTTTGGTCAGTTTATGTGGTAGTTTGAAAGAAAATGGCCCCCATAGGCTCATATGTCTGAATAATTGGTCCCCAACTGGTAGAACTTTTTGGGAAGGATTACAAAATGTGGCCTTGTTGGATGAGGGGGTGGGCTTTGAGGTTTCAAAATTACCATGTCATTCCCAATATTCCCCTCTGCCTTCTACTTGTGGATCAAGATGTGAGCTCTCGGCTGCTGCGCCAGCCACCTGTCTCTTTGCCATCACTCCACCATCACAGACTCTAACTCTCTGGAATCCCAGTTAAACTCTTTCCTCTATAAGCAGCCATGGTCATGGTGTTTTGTCCCAGCAATGTAAAAGTAATGAATATAGTCCATGGGGAGTATCTATTGCTAATGGGAGAAGACAGCCAAGTCTTCTCTATCCTCCCAAGCTGTCTGCTAGTCACAGAAGGGACAATTGAATGTCCTGTCTGGTAGGCAAGACAATCTCATTATTCTGCCTCCTGTCCTCTATCCTAAAGTGCCTTTCTATGTATTCAATCTCTCTACTATATTTTATAGAAGTATTATTACTTAACTGTGAGCTCCTGGGATGCCAGTAAGCACACAGTCTTCATTTCTGTTTCCTTGGCAGCTAACCATATTGGCACTCTACAAATCCCTGCCACACGGATAGTAAATGAAAATATATTGTGGCTTTCTGAAACAACAGATCTGCTTTAAAAGGAGGGTAAAGAAAGTTTTTTTTTTTCTGGAAACAAAATGGCAAAATTTGGCACAATGCACGAAGAGTCAACATTCTTCCCACACTCACCAGCATCCCAAAGGACAGTTGGGCTATAGAAGGAGTTGCTATGGACACAACTTGCACTTTTGGCCTTTCCAAGATCAAAGGAAAATGGCATGACCTTCCAGGCCAGGGACTTTGCATCTGGGTGGAACACTTCATGGCTGCAGGCCAAACCCAAAAGAACTTTAGAAGACACCTGGGAACCCTGCCATTGTGTGAGCCTAACTGGCTCTCTCTGCCCCTCCCATTCCAGTTCAGGATCTATCCTCACTTGGCCCACAATGGACATAAACAGATTAGGGATCCTGCGAAGGAGCAGGGTGGAAGCCAACTAGGCCCACATCACTTCAGTGGAAGCCCTGTAGAAGCCTCACACAAGGCAAGGAGTGTAATGAATATGGTGGAAGAGCAGGGGCCCAGAAGAACCTGCCTGGATCTTGTCTCAGTCTCTCTTCAAGTTACTGCAGTCTCACCTCATCTAAGATCGTAGGATCGTTCTCAGGGCCTTCAGTTTTGGCAGAAAGAAAAGACTCAGGACAAGTCCTGGCTTTTAAGAGGCAGCACATAGGCAGTAAGGATGCAGGGGCATGTTAAGGTCACTCCCCAGTGCAGTCCCAGGAGCCAAAGACAGTAGGTGGGGCTAAGAATGCATCTCAGTGGGCAGAGTGCTTGTCCGATGTGTAGGAAGTTCTGGGTTCCATCTCCAGTCCCACATAAACTAGGTGTGCTGGCACATGCCTTTAATCCCAGCTCTTGGGAGATAAAAGCAGGACAGAAATCCAAGTTAGCTTTCATTACATAGTGAGTTTGAAGCCAAGGCTCATAAGACCCTGGGAAACACACACACACACACACACACACACACAAAAAAAAAAAAAAAAAAAAAAAAAAAAAAAAAAAAAAAAAAAAAAAAAAAAAAAAAAAAAAAAAAAACAGTGGGCGACACTTAGTTATATAAGAACTTTTGCAGGAACGGAAGCCAATAGTCAGGTCTTCCAGCCAGACTGGGTCAGAGTAAGCTGCGTGCTTTGAACAGGTCACATTATTTTTTCCTGGTCTTCAGTTCTTAAACTCAGGGACCAGATCACCTCTAAGGTTCCTTCCAGAATTGACACCCTGGAACAGTACAGTAACTTACGCTATGAGATCACCTTCTATAAAGTTCTTCACATCCCTCCATCCTTCTAGCTTCATTTGAATGAAAATGGTCCCTCTATAATCTTTGCTTGTTACCTTCCTCCCTCCAGGTGACCAGAAATTGGAATGTGGCCTCTCTAGCAGCAGCAAGCTGACTTACTGTTCAAGAATCTACGGAAGCTACCCACTAAGAATCCAGGAGCCTAAGGCTTTATGAAGCCCCCGCCCCCTCCCGCCACAATCACACACACCTGGAGTGGATTTCCTTCCCCTTCTGCAACCCAAAACTGTTGGCTCCTCTGATCCTTGCTGTGAATTTAACCTCTTTCAGGAAGCCTGGTTGAACCAGCATCATCCATATCGTAGCCCATCTATTTCCTGTCTCTCTGGTGTTTAACACCTTGAGTCACATTATATGTATGTGCAGCTGATTACATACATATATGTAAGCATGCATACATCCTGGTAACAATGGGCATTCTTCTGAAAGCTGCAGGCAGTGGGGCTAAGCAAAGCCCTATATATTCCCTTATATAACTGCCATGCATAGAATACCCTAGGGGAACCTGGTGGCCTTCTCAAGGAAGATGAGGCTAGAGGAAGGTAGAAACATACAGATATGACTTACTATGAGAAGCAAATGGTACTCAAGCAAAAAGAAAGAAAGAAAGAAAGAAAGAAAGAAAGAAAGAAAGAAAGAAAGAAGAAAAGGAAGTAAACTTTTCTTTCCACTCACAGACAAAGTTAGTTAAAAAGAACTTCAACTGCTAAGCATCACTATGTCAGCACACCTTTAATTCCAACACTGGGGAGGAAGAGGCAGTCCGAACTCTATGAGTTTAAGGTCAGTCTGGTGTACATATTGCGATCCAAGCAAGTCAAGATTACCTAGTGAGGATTGAACTTATCCATATTGGGTTTCATGGTCTAAGTTGATGAGGACGACTGACCAGGTCTCTTCCTCAAGAGAACACCAGATCTTATTATAGATGGTTGTGAGCCACCATGTGGTTGCTAGGAATTGAACTCAGGACCTTTGGAAGAGCAGGCAGTGCTCATAACTGCTGAGTCATCTTCTTGTCTCAAAACAAACAACTTTGTCATGTTAGGAGTTTTGGAAGCCCATTGAGGTTAGATAGTTGATGCCTCTTCCACACTCTGGAAATTCAAACCAGAACGGTGAACTGGCTAACTAGAAAGTTAACATGGAGCAGTAGGGTGGTTTCTGCTCTCTTGGTGCACCCTGGGTCTCGGTCACCCTGAGAATAGCAGTCTGAAGAATGAAAAGAGCTCATATTCCCATCCAAAAATGAACAGCCAGCACATGGCATTTTTGACTCCATGTCTGTGGCTTTGGTTGAAATGACTCCTTGACGCCAGCCCACAATGGTCATTTTTAGCCTGCTGTTGGGGCTGGGTGCTCAGTACTACAGGCTCCGCCCAAGTTCCAGAATCCACAGCAACTGGAAGAATATTACAGTGGCTATGGGCCACCGCTTCCTCATTCTCAGACCCACAAATCCTCTACTCTTAAAGTAGTTCTATCATCAGATGGTTTTTGTTTTGTTTTTGTTTTTTTTCTTTCTTTTGTTTTCTTTTTGTTTGGTTGGTTTTGTGTTTTTTGTTTTGTTTTGTTTTGTTTTTTGGTTTTTCGAGACAGCGTTTCTCTGTAGCTTTGAAGGCTGTCCTGAAACTAGTTCTTGTAGACCAGGATGGCCTTGAACTCACAGAGATCTGCCTACCTCTGCCTCCAGGGTGCTAGGATTAAAGGTGTGCGCCACTACCACCCAGTTCTATCATCAGCTGTAAGAAAACATCTTGTCATCTCATCTACCATTTGTCATGCCACACCAGCAAGGCAGCACAGAGGAAGTCAGTCCTGACTGGGACTGGAACTCATGGTGGTGAATTATTAGCAGCAACTATTATGTCTAGGGAAAAGAACAAACACACCAACAGTTTTCACTTTCTCAGAGTACATGTCACATGACAGTATGAAGGGCTGAGCTGGAAGAAAAACCAAACCATGCTTTGAACACCCATTATAGAGATCTGGCAAATGGATAAGCCAACCCCCAAGGACAGGGACAGTCACACAACAAGGTTGCTTTTCAGTTCAACAACCACCCCTGACCCACCGCACTCCCTCTGCTATGAGGTTAATAACATAACCAAGTCACATTCTGTCCCCTGAAGAACACAGAGCACAGGGGCAGTAAACAGCTCACCCTAGTTCAGCGGGCACAGAATCTCCCTAAGTACAAGCAGTTGTTCTGGAAGCCCAAGGGGATGAAGCGGTTATTCTTTGGGAAACGGAGAAGACTCCCTGGGGGCTTGCAAGATACCTCTGGAAGAGAGACACAGTGAAGGAACTCTGGATTGCCCTGCCCAGGACACGGAGAAGTGAGGTGCAAACAGACCTGTGTAAGCTGGTGACCATGGCAGAGCAAATGCTGCCGGGGAAGCAAGCACTCCTCCTGCTTGCTCCACACGGCCATCCTTAGCTCCTAGGGCTTCCTCTCAAGCCAGTCCTTCCGACCTACCTGGAGGGTGGGGGAACAACAACCAAAGAATTCACCCTGGGAACAACAGTCTATTTTCAACTTCGAAATTACTCAACTCAGCACTAATTTTTCTGGGATTCTCAGATCTGGGACTTTTTCTTCAGGAGGATTGTTACAGTTGGGGCTTTTGTTCTGGCCAGGAGCCCCTCTAGACCCTTTTAACTGAGCTCATTTTAAAACAAAGGGGAAAGCGGCAGGAGAGGAGGCAGTTCCCTTTGCCTCCTGCCTCTCAGCCCGGCTCCGCAGCTCTGCGGTTAACACTCAGCAATGATCCTACAAGCCTGGAATCTGAGGAATTTCCTGCCCCTGTGCTCCCTGGAAGAGCTGTGAGAGACCTAGCAATTAGGCCTCCAGTTTCCATTCCTGCCTTCCTCCACCAGAGGACAGAGTGAAAAGCTGGTGGAGGAACCAGAGAGGACTGGGGCCAGTCTGTGGCAGAGGCGTTTGCGCCCAAGGTCACTGCCTCCCGCTTTCTCTTCCAATCACACCTTTTCCTTTGCCTGCCTGAGGGAGTGGTAATAGGACAGGATCCTTCCTGAAGCCATCTTGTTTTTCTGCAGTTGTAACTCAGTGTTTTCCTCCCCCAGCACTGCAAGAGTTAAGGCACCCCTCAGATGCTTATCCCACCCTCTTTGGTCTACCGTCATTCGCCCTCTACCCACATGCTCATCATGTGTTGATTTCTTTGATTCATGCATTTGTACAGTGTCTGTTCCAGGGAGTGGGTCACAGGTCTGCCCCTGGCCGTATATCTGTCTAGGGGGACATCTAAGAGGCAGGGTAGAGGCCATGGACCACTATATTTTGGTTCAAGACAGACAGAAAGAAGGCCAGGAAGAGGAAAGACATTCCCAAGACCTCTGAATGTACCATAGGAAATGTGGTGCCACAGCAGCTGAGCAGCAGAAACAAATTTGTCTTCTACTTATGTTTTGTTCAAGCTAACATTAAAAGCAGTTCCTACACTCTCATGAAATATCAGTTAGTGACTGGATTCCAGGTACTAGGGCAAAAGCAGCCTGGAGTTTAAAAATTTGCCACAAATAGTTCTTAAACTTACTCATACCCTTAGGAGCCCTGCTGGGAGCACAGCATCTGCATGTCCTCCGGCTACCTGCCGCTGGAGTATGCCCCTCCTCCTTCCCTTCTGGACTCTGGAGTTCCCTGCAGTCCAGGGTCCTCCTGGGAGGTTGGTTGTTTCACTTTAGCTCCATCTCTTACCTAGAACTCACTATAGAGCAAATATTCTAAGACTCCTGATTCTCCTACCTCACCCTCACAAGTGCTGGAACCAGACCAGGCTAGCTGATAACCTTCAGCAGTCCTCCATGCAGCCCCCCACTGTCTTTATCCTAGCAAAGGTCACCCCTGAGTCGTCCGCCAGGTCTTAGAAATGCTAATGGTTCCCTCTTGGCCCACAGCACCATTCCAGCCTCACCCACCCAGTCCCGGGAAGCACTGGAGGTAGTCATCTTGCTGCCGCCCAGTATTCCTCCTAGCCCTAACTAACCCTTACCACAACTCTGCTCTGCTCACTGGCTTCTCTTTCCCACTCCACAAACAGTAGGCGAGGAAAGTAGCTGGGCCTCAAGGTCTCAGACCTCCCTGGAATCTCTGCAGACTCTTTACAATTTTGAGACAGTATGGAATTAAAATGGCCGCTTCCTGTCTCCCTTCCCTTCTCAGCCAGTCTTTGCTCTCAACACACTCCACAGGTCTCAGAGGAACCAGGCTCAGAAATCCTCCACGACTTCAATGGGAATAGCCACTGATCTACAAATTTCCTCCAGCGTTTGAGGGTCAATTGCCAGTTCCTCCACCCCTACCCTGCCCTCACATTCCCTTCAAACAAAGCTTTCCTGTCAGGTTTTTGACCCTGATGAAGATTTTTAACCGAAATCACTTTCTTCCGCCTTTCTTTTCCCCCTTCTTCTCTTTAATTCTGAAGGGTCTTTTGTCTTCTAAGTCAAATAGCTCAGACTGAGAGGGCTGGAGATCTTTTCTTTTCTCTCTCTATCTTGTAACTGGGAAAGAAACCAGGGAGGGGGCAATAGAGGAAGTGGGTATAGGCCTGGAAAATTCAAGGCCAGCCTGTGCTATATGAAACTCTTCCTCTAAAATAAAAACAAATTAAGAAGTAAGGGGAAAGGTACCAATTATAAAATTATTTTCTTCCTCAAAAATATATTTAAATAAAAACAAAGAGGAAAGTCTTGAAAATGTGAAAGGAAAAGAAAGCCTCCCCTACCCTCAAAAGAGAGAGGAGGCGAAAAGAGGAATAGAAAACAAGGGGGCCTGCAGACTCCTTGAGGAAAGGAGAAGGTGCCCTTCATGACAGGTATCCTCTGAGCAGCTTCTCACCTGGATGCCCACCCACTGCATGCAGGAAAGCTAGCAAGACTTGGCACACCCACCACACCTCCAGGGTCTCACATACAGCACTGATGTGTGAATATGGGGTTCAACAAAACAGGGCTCACAGCTCCTTCTTAGCACTCCCCCACCCCCAGAAAGAAATAAAAGATTGGGGGGGAACCAAACCGCCTTGAGTTAAGGCAGGTGGCCCCGGATGAGAAACAGGTATGTCTCTGCAGTGCCTCTTCTACCTACTCCATCTTCTAGGGACAGCATTCCCTCCCTTTCTGGCCAAGCAAAACAATCAATGAAATGCTGCCAGCTCTCAGGGATGCATAGGTTTCTCACCCTGAAGATCATCTATGGAAAAAAATCTTAATCCCTCTTAATCCCAGGCAGGCTTTTATACCCAGAATATTTGGGTATGAGCAAGGAATTAGAGGTTTGCTTAAACAGCATTCAAGTCAATTCAAAAAAGCAAACAAATCTGGCTAATGTCCTCACACCAACATTATGCATTCATTAGCAGTGTGTATTGAAAAGATTAAAGAAATCGGGGTAGTGGGCGTGAAAAATATTAAGGTACTCTCCTTCTACACAGTCACACTGGGTGTTAACTGATGTGACCTTTAGTCTGGAGAGCTCTCTCAAGTCTGGTCCATCTTCACAGAGCCTCTAAAACAAGGCTAGAGGCAATTCATATTACCTGTTTCCATGAAACAGTAGTTGGCATTTTTTCTGCTTTCTTGCTACTTGCCAGACACTACACTGTGTTATACAGCTTAACTCATTTAATTAGTTTATTTGCTCCATAAAAGATTTGAGGCAACATAAATAGACACATCTGGTCAGTAATATAAAAAATAAACTAAGAGAACAAGAGTGATTGAAAACAATGATGATTAGGAGGAAGAAAATCACTTAGGCTATAGTAAAGCTGTGTGTGTGTGTGTGTGTGTGTGCGTGTGCGTGTGCATGTGTGTGTGTGATGTACTGAAAGCCTCATCAGAGAAGAACTGTGAGGGTCACCCTAGATTTGAAGCAGCCAATGCAAAGAACAAAAATTCAAAATTCCTGACATAATTTACACATTTAAAAAGCATTTTATTTTATGTGTATGCATGTTTTGTCTGCAAGTATGTCTGTGAACTATATGCATACATGGTGCCTTAGGCATCAAAAGTCACCAGATCCCTTGGAACTGGAGTTACAGATGGTTGTGAATCACCATGTGGGTACTGGGAACTGAACCAAGGTCCTCTAGAAAAACAGCCAATGTTGTTAGTGATGAGCCATTTCTCCAGTCCCACTTTGGACAATTTTTGTATGTGAGTGTTGGGGGAGCAATACATAAAAACTAACCAGAAGAATCACTACAGAACTTCCACCAATGAATCCTCATGAAAAGACACTCACATGTGGAGCTAAATCCTGGGCAGCAGCCCTATCATAAGGGTAATCACGCTCAAAGCAGAACACTGGGGCACATGCCACACGCTCAGCTTAGTCAGGGCAGATCTCAAAGGGGCAAAAGCTATCTGGTCTTGATTCACAACTCACTGTCATGGTGCCTGGCTCTCTGAGGATATACTTGAGAGTATTTCCAGAAATGGACTGAAGATGAGTATTCCCAGAGGAACAGGAGGTGATGTTAAACAGCCCCAACAATGCCTCCAGGCATAAATGTTGCTCCTTTGGACCTTGGGCAGGACAAGGCAAAAACTCTGCCACCCAAAGGCCGGGGCAAGGCTTTCCCTCCAGGAAGATTTTGTTTTATTTTTCACCTTGTTCTGAGAAGCTGGGACTACAGGAATGCAGAGGACTAGACGTAGTGTAACTGTGGCTGGCATTCCTTGTTATTGAGAAAGGGGTGGGGAAGGAATGGACCGCTAGGCAGGAGTAGGCCGGATCGCAGGCCAGTCCCTGACACAGGCCACAGTGTATTACTTAATTGGTTTCTGTTCCTGTCTTTAAACATTTACCTCTATTGAATCATCTTCCTCCTTCCACCTCCTCTCTTTACAAGCTATCTTCTTTTCTGTGCTGTTGCCATAGCAACAAATCCAGGCATATAACTGCTCTCAGATTTTAAATAAAAGTTGAGACTTCTCCCCCCACCTTTTTTCCTTCTCTTTCTAGGGATGAGGTTTGTCTCTCATTTCCTCTTCCCTTCACCTTCCTGGCTGTCTTCCACTTTCCCACTTAGCTGTTTCTGATCAGGTTCTATTACTTCCTCCTGTCTAAACCCTCTTCTATATCTTTGGGCTTCCAAACTGGTCTTAACCTCCTAGTTGCCATGATAACAAGAGTTGGGGCCTTAGGAGGCATGGGGGCAAAGAATGGGCATATCTGGGGAAGGTAGGAGGTCTGTGGACAGTCCAGGACAGGGTCATCCTATATTCCCTGGGATCTACCTATGATATTATCACTTCCTTGTTCTCTGAACCTCAAACCCTCCAGCAGATATGAGCAGCACGCTCCTTATATTGCCAAACACCAGACATCCAGACACGACTTTAAATCTGCACAGGGACAGTAAAGCAGGGTTTCTGCACAGGGACAGGAAAGCAGGGTGATCTGTGGAGAACTGCAGGAGGCAGTTTCTGCACAGGGACAGTGAAGCAGGGTGATCTGTGGAGAACTGCAGGAGCAGTTTCTGCACAGGGACAGGAAAGCAGGGTGATCTGTGGAGAACTGCAGGAGCAGTTTCTGCACAGGGACAGTAAAGCAGGGTGATCTGTGGAGAACTGCAGGAGGCAGTTTCTGCACAGGGACAGTAAAGCAGGGTTTCTGCACAGGGACAGTGAAGCAGGGTGATCTGTGGAGAACTGCAGGAGCAGTTTCTGCACAGGGACAGGAAAGCAGGGTGATCTGTGGAGAACTGCAGGAGCAGTTTCTGCACAGGGACAGTGAAGCAGGGTGATCTGTGGAGAACTGCAGGAGGCAGTTTCTGTACAGGGACAGGAAAGCAGGGTGATCTGTGGAGAACTGCAGGAGCAGTTTCTGTACAGGGACAGTGAAGCAGGGTGATCTGTGGAGAACTGCAGGAGCAGTTTCTGCACAGGGACAGGAAAGCAGGGTTTCTGCACAGGGACAGGGAAGCAGGGTGATCTGTGGAGAACTGCAGGAGCAGTTTCTAGCACTTGGTGGTAACTGGGAAGGGACAGAGGCTATGGCAGAACCTGCAGATCTGGGGCCTGGACGCCCTTATTCTCCATGTTCTCGTTTTATTCGTATCCTTCAGGGATTGGATGAAATCTTAGCTTTCAAGCTGTACTCTCAAGGTCCCCGAGGCCTGGGAGATGGCTCATCTCCCAGGTATTTCAGGGATGGAAGGAAGAGTGCCAAGTAAGAAGGCAAGACAATGACAAACATCTGAGACCATTTTTTGCCATCCCCAGCAGCCAGATTTTGTCCGATTAAAGCAAGGGTATGGTAGATCTTCCAACAGCCCTGAAAGGCGCCAGAGCCTCGCCCATGAGGTGCCACACAATCCTGCGCTCGCCGCCTTCCTAATCAAAATCTTGGATTGAGAAATAAAACAAGGCTTGAAGAGGAAGTTTACCATTTCCAAAATGGATGAGAGAAAAAAAACACTTCCTCATCATCATTAACTTAAAATTTCTCAATTTTATGAAATATTGATCAAGGATGTATGAAGGGAGGAAGAGGCATGTGGCGTTTGTGGAAACCTCACAACTTGGGAAGCCGGGCTTTTCTTGGCCCAGCTCCTTCTCATGCAAGCTCAGTGGTCCTCAAGTGGGGGCACCTCTGTTTCACAAGGCACTCTGGGAATGTCTGAAGGATCATTTTCTGTCACAACTAGAAAGGAGTGCCACTGGCTTTCAGTGCAGAGAATGGCCCCCCAACAAGGGTCAGCTATACCCACTTAAAAGTCACTGCAATGTTCTGAGCCCAAATTTCTTTACCCCTAGATTCACATTTTATATGAAGACACATTTTCTAGTGTTGATATGAGACACTGGGAAGTAGATAGATACAAGTCCAAGACAAAAAAAGGGCTGTCACCTATATTCTCTAGTCTCGGGACGGCGGGGGCAATGGAATCATGTTCTAGCTGGGACTTATATGTAAGGTCAGTCAGTCAGAACCCCAAGCCTCCTGGTTCCTTATCACTCTACACCGTTAAATAGTAAGACCCAACAAAACAAGAAGACTGACATAGATCACTTGGGAACAGCAAAACCACCTCAGAGACTACACTGAGGTTATCATTGTTGTCTCAACTGTCACTCTGTGTTGACAGCACCATTGTTCTGTGAAGAGGTGAAGTGTCCTTCCTGCATGGGTCCACTGGGAGGAGGGAGTTTCTGGATTTGACTCCAAATTCTATCTTCTTCTTTTTTCTAGACATAAAGGAAGGACATGCTCATTCTGGATTACAGGAAATGCCTGGCAAGTTCCCCATGTGCCATGGAGCAACCTGAAGCTCTGAAATAGTAAGCAGCTTTATCCAGGTGGAAAGTTGATGAGAAAGTCAAAACTCAGTCACCTGTGTGACTCCCACTCTAAACTGATATTCTGGGCAATCAGGAGATAGGAATGGAGAGATGCTACTCAAAAGAAGGAAAGAGAAAGAGACAAAGGACCAAAGACCCGAGAATAAAATTTTCAAAAAGTAGATGGAATGGAAGAGGAAGGAGAAACTGCTGGTGGCCATGAACATATGGGGAGCTGCCTTAAGATAAAAAGAAAGAACTAGAGAACTTGATGTTTGGGGAAGGGCATTTGGAAGGAAAGAAGATGCTGAACACAGGAAAAGGGGTCTAGGGAGAGGTGGCTGCTGCCTGGCAACTGGTGACCTCCCATGGGCATCCCTGTGGGCCTGGTTACAAGATTTCTTGACTCGCTCCATCACCTAAACAGTCACCCTGGTGGAGAAGACAAGATTCCGGAATCACATCCTCCTCATTCTCCCTACACCCCACCCAATCCTCCCCAACCGCCAATATCCCAAGCTTCCCTGATGTCGGCTAGCTGATCCTGAAGAAACCTAAGAAGAACCCCATACACATCCACAGGCCTCTATGGTCCCTCCATCTCCCACAGTCTGTCCTTTAGGGACAGCTGGGGTCCCTTCCTACTAGAGAAAGCTCCACTCAGCTCCTTAAATACTTTAATGATTCCACTTTTCCAATGAAGGAACACTATGGCTTATGAAGGAGCCTGGACTTTGCTGTTTGTTTTGTTTTGAACAACACATAATTCTGGGCCTTGGGGAACTTGAAATCTGGCTGGAAAACTGAAAGGTCAATACTTTAAAATTGGGTATACTGAGCCTGTAAACTGAGCTAAATGGGAGGGCTGGAGAGGAAGAGCCTCAGCTCCATGCAGGGGCAAACACCAGGTCTGAGGGTCGGGGCAGAGAAGCCTCTATCGGGAAACTGGTTGTCTTTACAGAATCCTGCAAACTGGAAGTAGAAGGCCCTGGTTTTCATTTCTTCCCTTCCCCCACAGCTCAGCTCTGGTTGCCCTCTGAGATGATTAAAACCAAAAGAATTTCAGTGTCTGGAATCCACTTTTCACCACGATGCCATTTGCTTCCTTTCCTCTCCTGCAGTTTTTCCTCTTGGGAGAGCCTTTTGCTTCACGCCTTTCTTCTGGCTCTAAGAAGATTCCCAGTGTACACTAATTAATGTTGTTTTCATTTGGGGGGGGTGATTCAAGGAACAGGCGGTGGGGGGGGGTGTCGCAGGCAAAGGGGAAAGAGGAAGGATGGGCGGAGGGACCTTGGTCTTGCTGGTTAAAATTCCCAGAAAAAGAAAAGAGACGAAATAGCTTTCAGAGAAAGAAATCTGCCAAATGTTTATATTCCCACAAGACTGCAAAACCTTTTCATAGACCAAAGCTAAAGTTCAGAGAAAAGCCAGAACATGCTTTTGCAGGAAGAACATTTTATCAACATAAACACATAAACACCCACACCATTGGTGGGGTTCCCCACATCCCCATCTGCCCCCAGGACACTGTGTGTGTGTGTGTGTGTGTGTGTGTGTGTGTGTGTGTGTGTGTGTGTGTGTGTTTGTACATGCATACATATACATATTGGGGAGTCCTGCACATCTTACCCTCAAGGCCATATCAGATCTATAAGTGTATTAACATTTCTGCTGTCCTTCTGGGTCCCTAGCTGGCTCTCAGAGACTACTAGCCTTTCTAACAGTTGCTCACAAAACAAAACAGAAGATTCAGGGCCAGTCTTTGATGAACTCCCCCTGGATGGCAGTCAAGAACCTATGCATTCATAAAGAGTCTCAGAGAATGACTGACCTTCTCATTTTATGCTAAGAGAGCCCAAGTCACTAAGGTCACTCCATTAGGGGCACAGTGGGGCTAAATGTCCCCATTTGTACTCACAGTTCAGTGATATTTCCACAGTGCCGCCAAATGTAGCTTTTCTTATTATGTGCCCAGGAAACCAGAAGCGGCAAGCCTTCTTCGACTCAGTAAGATAAACCTTTTGTTATACAGGCCCCTGATGCTTGAAGCTGATGCCCTTACACTGTGAGTGGGAGGTTAGCCTTAGCCGAACCGCTTGGTTTGTAGACAGCAAAGGAATACTGTAGTGGGGCAGAATGGCCAACCTGTCAGGGCTCCTCTGCCTACTGGCACACCCAGAAGTGCTGGAGGGTGAGACTCTTAAGGCCACCCTCCATCTAGGAAGTGGAGAAGGCCTCTCTCCCTGCCCTGTGCTGGGCACAGGCTAGCTGCTTTCCTCCATGGCGACAACAGTGGAGACACGGCAGCTGTCGTTGGCCAGCCGTGTTTTACCGTGCCAGAGAGACTCTACTTGTTAAACAAAATGATCTCAAACTTCTCATTTACCAAAAAGGAAACTGAGATTTGCAGAGGTCTTGATGCTGGTTAATAGTAAAGTAGTAGAAACCCATGCATTTTGTCCTGCAGACCAACAACAGCAGACTACGCTCATGGAAAAGAAGTCCTGTGGTAGCACCTTCTCCTTCAAGACCTGTTGAAGTCCAGGCCATAGAGACTTGCTTTTGAGGTTTTGTTCTGTTTTGCTTTTTTGTTTTGTTTTAAATAAACTTTATTATACAAAAGGCTTGCAAATTAACCAAAAACATCACACACCAAAATTAACCAGACCCAAAGTCTACACAACTTAATGAACTTACACAGTTAGAACTGGCATCTGAAGCAGAAGCCTATTTGCTTCACATTAAATTGAACTCTTTCTGTATCTAATACGGTTTATGGACTCATCCACCACAAGCCCCCCATACATAACAGAATTAGAACAGGAAAAGCAATTAACTTTACATTCTCTTTCATAATTTGTGCCCATTACTTGCATTGATGCCTTTCTCGTCGCCTTGTTTTAGCCTTTCTTGCTCTCTTTTCTTCAGTTATACTGTACCCACATGTATTTGTGTGTGTGTGTGTGTGTGTGTTATTTGCTAAATTCTGAATATAAAAGAGAATATGTGGTTTATTTCTGCCTGCAACTGTGTGGCCTCTCTTAGATAGTATACATTCTAAACCCCTCTATTCTCCTACGAAGTTTTTCTTTGTTTTTCTTTACAGGTGAATAGTATTTTATTTTTTATAGATAACAAATTTTCATTATCTACTCACCTGCTTATAGACAACCAGGTTGGCTGAAGTTCTCTACTATAGTGAATGAAGCAGCAGTGAGCATGAGATTTGTCAAGGAACAAACTGAGGGCCAGGGAGGGAACACGTGCCAGAGCTCTGCCCGGTCAGACACACGTTGGGTTCACTAGGCAGACTTCTCTCCCTTGTGCCTCTCAGATTCGCCATCTGAATGTGTATGGTTTATTTATCTAGGAGTCAGAATTTCAAAGAAAACCAGATGGTCACGTGGTAGCCTTTGGTCCAGAGGCTACCTCTTGCCTTTGCTCTAACCTAGCTGTCAGACCTGGACATGTAGCTTATGCCAATTACTCATTCTTCCTGAAAGCAGCAGAACCCAGGAAGATTCTACTCATCTCTAAAATGAGGCAGTTAACCTATTGGGACCCACAAGGCACAGTCCCCAAGTGAAGTGATGAGAGACTGCCCGGCCTCCCCCTCCATCTACACACTCACTGTTCATTCCCACAGCTTCAAACTCTAGGGTATGTCCTGCTCTTTCAAAAGAAAAGAGTTCATACTTCTGGGCCCCAATCACAGCCACATTGCACCCATCTCAGCTGTCCCCAGTTTTCAGAGAGAATAGAATTCACTCAGCTTCCTCTATAGTTAACTCTAAGCTTTGTGGCAATGCACATCACTGCTCCAGGGTAAATGAAGGGACCTACAATATATAACTCAGTAGATAAAGACTATCACTAGAAGAGGTTTCCCAGGGCATCACCAACCTTCTACCCACTGGCAGAGCCCTGATGCTGAGCCATGTCCCTCTTGCTGCTCCTTCTCTGTCCCTTTCTTTACCTGGCTCTCTTGCTGCCACCTCCCCCACCTTCTTCAGCATGTGTCTATCTGTTCTCCCCTCTCTCCCTCTTCCTTCCCACCCCCTCCATGCTGCTGCTGCAGGCTTGGAGCAGGAGGTTATGAAAATGAGCTTCGTGCCCAGGAGACTGTAATTATCTGCTAAGTGTGAAAGCCAGAGTGATTAATTAAGAGATAATAAAAAGAAAAGGAGGGTGAGGGGGGCCTGCCACTTCGCTTTGATGATAGAACCTGAGGTGAGCCAAGCAATTAGGGGAATCTTTATCGAGAGTTAGCTGTAATCCACAAATTATTAAGCACCAAATGCTTCAAGAGAGCCATGCATTCTTGTCTAGTGACAGACAGAGGACAGTAGGATTAAGAGAGCTGAGAACACCCATCCAGGGACAGAGAGAGCCAGAGACTGGGCTAGCAGCGTTGCTGGAGGATAGCCACTGTCCCAAAGCAGGTCACAGTTAGTGTTTGTGGAACTCTAGCCCATGGCTGTCCTGCCTTCCTACCCTTAGAAAAGGGAATGCCAGGTTGTCCCATGGCTCACTGCACTCCTATTCCCATGGCCCAGCCCTTCCTTTGATATCCCATCCCATTCTAAAGGAACAGAGATTGCTCTCCCCCTGTACTCCCTCCCCCCCCAAAAAAAAACTGTGTGGGAAATTCATCACACAGGTTGCAAACAAAACAGTTGCATGGGCCACAGCTGACAAGACAGCACCACAGTGATGTGTCTCAGAGCTGCTAACTACACGCCCCAATTGGGCAGATCTCCCTAGGCATCATGGCTTTTCCCATCAAACTCCCTTAGGAGGCAGTCAGTCTCCTTTACCTTTCTCACAAGTCCAGCCCTCTAGCTCCTTCCCAGCTAGGCCCCTGCTGTGCTGTCTCTCCACTTCTCCCAGGGCCATTTTCCTAACTGGCCAGGACCCAGCTCCACAACCTGTTTGGATCTTTTACACCGCCCATGCACAATAGACACTTCCTCTGCCCACATCAGTATCATATGTGACCCACGCAGGCAAAGCTGGGCTCCGGACACTCCTGATTTGGGGAGGCCTGGACTAAAACAGGTTCTGACAACAAAGCCTACCTTGCTATCCCCACCCTAATAACTAAGCTTAGGCAGCGGGCACAGTTCCTTTCTCAACTTGGCCACTCACAGAGGGAGATGAAGAGGCCTTCAAGCTATATCCACTGTTGGTGGGTGGCTATGAGCCTCATCCTTCCAGACCTGGCCAAGAACACCTGCATAATGGCAGCCTCTGTCTGACCCTTAAAGAGAACTCTTGGCTCCCATGGAGCCTGGGAGTGGCTTACTTCTGACCTCTCAGGATTTGCTTCTCAATAAAAAGAGCATGCCATGAAGTTTGAAAAAAATGAACTATAGGGAAAACATATTTATCCTGATATAGAGTACTGTAGGTGTTACAACTTCTGATATAGAGTACTGTAGGTGTTACAACCTCTGTTTCCATTCAAAGCAGGAAAGATTCAGGTTAGACACAAAGAACTTCCTATTTGCTAGGGACTGTCAGATATGAGAGGGAAACAGTGGACAGTGCTAATAAAATTCCTCTCTCCAAAAAAGGGTCAAACACTGATTTCCAAATTCACTCATATTAGTCCCACCTCAAGAGAGGCATCTTGGGAGTCTGAAGATGGCGTTCTTAATGATCACCACTTGTTTTGCATTCTAGACCTCAAGTTCTTTCTCTGTCCCAGGAAACCAAATCTGATTAAATGCACCCCTCTTTGTATCTTGCAAACTCCCCAGGCTGTTGTGGCTAGTCACTCTCTTACACTTGCAGGTGCAGAGAGGGGCATGAACACCAGTTTCCTGGAGTGAAAGAGGAAGGAGTAAGCAAAGAATCAGTGGGATGCCTGTTTGCTGGTAGACAGGACTCCTCCACAGAGTCAGTGGGCAAAGGCAGTAGACAACAAGTGTGGTCTGCAGGTTGAGCATCTCTATGCAAGATTAAGAAGCTGGCCTGTTTAGAAACAGTTCCCACAGCTCCCCTACAGCCATGTCCAGGTAAGCCATTGCTTCCCTTCCTTCTCAATCACACATCTTATTCATAACCCAATTTTTAAGCCAAAGCCAGTAAGGCTCAAGGTTTTCACTAGAAGCTCTGTCAAAATGTTTCTCTCAAACCTCCAATGATGAATCACGAGAACTTAAAAAAAATATGATGTGGAAATGACTGCTCAGGCATGGAAGAGTTTCCAGCATTGCACAGGCTGGGGCTTTCAACTCTGCAGTAGGAAGCACCAGAACACTGGGCATGGATGTGGTGTTGGAATTTGGCAGATGGCAGGGGAGGCAGCCTAACAGATCAATTGGATGCTAAGGAAGTTCCCACATTGCCTTCCTAAAACTAGCATATCAATGCCTTTTAATCAATGACCCATCCAAACTGTTTTAAAAAGCAAGCTCTGCTCTTGATTCCCATAGACGAAAGATTCCCTTAGAAGACGTCCTCTCAAACCTCAACAGGGCCACTACAGGGACATGCTGCACCAGCATCATCAGGGAGTTCCACGCCAATACAGAATCTGCTTTCCCCAGAGCCTTCTAAACTTGAGGGCTGCTGTCCTTGCACAATAAGCTCAGGCTTCTGGAGAGATGGGGTTTGAAGTAATAGTTAAGCTTCCTGTCCCACAATGACTCTTCCAGGATGTAGATTACCTAGAAGTAGATAAGTAACAGTTCTCCATTTTGAAAACAAAGAAGCCATAGCTCACAAAGGGTAAAAGGTCACTCAATCTCCAGACACAGAACACAGACTGAATGCTAAAGCAGCCTGGCACCCACCAGGCTTCCCCTTCACTGACTCAGATACAAAGTGCAGGAGTTCCCACCTCTGGCTGCCTCCCTTTGTATCACTAACACAGACAGCATTTGATTCATCACTGTTCCTCTCACTCTATGGTTTCCCTTCTTGGATTTGCCTTGCACTGTGAGCCCTGAAAAACCAAGCACTGTGTGTTATTAATATATAGTAAGTACCAGACACTTCTGCTTCATACACCATTTCCTGGGAGGCAGGAACAACCATCTGCACTTCACAGATGAGGAAGCGAAGGCTCCAAGGGGCACCAAATGCAGCCTCTGACAAAAAGGCTCATACTCCTACAGTCCCCTGGTTAGGGGGTCCTAGGAGATTCATGGTTCCCCGATTCTAGAGAATAAGCTGTGTTACATTATGACCCTGGAGGGAAACTGAGTGTGTGCAAACCCCTCAGATGTAGATGTTACCAAACTCTCTGTGGTCTGCATAAATGGAGCACAACAGTGGTACAGACAGTCCAAAGTCACTTCATCTTGCCTTACCCATGCATTATAATTATTTATTTTTTACAAAGTCAGATTTTTCCTTTCTTGTTATTTCTGGCTCATACTAGCAATTAAAATGAAATTGCATTCCCACTTCATCCACTGACCAGTGAAAGCAGATGTCCCTAGATGTGCATTGGAAGAGAGGGACATTAGTCCAGCATCGTCCACAAAGTAGGTGATACTGGCCTGAGTGCTACTCATTTCTGTCAGCTACAGCGAGTGCGGATGAGAGGGCTTGGTGGGAGCTATGGAGACCCTCATTCCACAGTGCAGCGAGCTGGCAGATGTCCTGCGAGCTCAGACTAAGTCGCAAAGCAATGGGCTGGGGATTATAGCAAAGGAGGACCACTGCCTAAGCCGGAAGTCCTCAGTTGATTAAAAGTGAAGATGAAGAAAACTTCAGGTTTTCTAAGAGCTCCCATCAGCCAACATGTCTAGTCCTGGGTTTCTGTTGCTTAGAAAATGCCTTCTCCTGCTCCCTTCTGTTTTCAGTCCTTCTGGCCCATCTCTTTCTTCCCCATAATAAACTCCCAGTTAAATGAACACAATGGGAACAAACAGTTAAAAGTGCCTCGTGGTGGGGCAATGTTGGGTAATGGAGCACATAGGGCCTCAGGCTGTGCATGAAGAATTCGGGGAGAGGGAATAATAATAAAAACTGGCTAAGCTAATTAGGAGGAGAAAGTTAATTTAGAAATCAGCTCTACTGGGCAGGAGTGGGGGCTGGGAGAGGGAAGTGGACACAAGAGATTGGGAGACTTGAGGAAATGGTATTTTATGTAAACTGCCTTTGTTCTCAGAAATTAAAATCCTTACACAGAATGAAGACTCAGTCCTGGGGATTCCTTGGCTCCTTTTGTCTGGAGCAGGGGTACAATCAAGGACCGTCCAGATACCTTGCTGTGCAGCACTGCAGCACCCAGCACAGCCTGCAGCACAGCAAGCAGTATAGTCAGTTCCTCCCTACACACTCCCAGCTTCAGGCAACCACCAGAAGGAGCAGACTCCAACATTTTTCACATACTTCTCTTACAACCTCTGCCTTACAGGACAGTCTCTGTTTACACAGCCAACTCCCACACTGGGCTGAGCCGCCTCAAGGACAAGGACTAAATCTCACCTTTTTAACCCTAGGCCTAGGACCACCACAAAACAAAAACAGCTAATGCTTGTTTACTGGTTTCCTCTTCCTTGGCAGGGCCCCTCTGCTGAGGTTCCCACTGAAATAAGTCCTGGAGCTGTCCTCCACGCTGAGGCCCTAAGAAACTCTTAGTAAAAAGAGGTAAGGTTGCCGGCCAGCAGACAAAGTCTAAGAGCATGAAAGTCTAAACGTGGTGTCACTCTCAACCCTGGAAAGTGCAGACTGTGCTCGAGTTCAGAGTAGATGGCACAGATTCGTTCAGCGTCTGGTGTCTGGGTCATAAGGCTCTCCTCTTCCTTATCACTGCCAAACTTTGCTTCCAGGCAGCTTTATCATATGCCAAAGGACTCTGAGAGAGCACCTCCACTTCCCAGTCTCCAAACTTAG
This sequence comes from Ondatra zibethicus, assembly GCA_004026605.1. Lineage (NCBI taxonomy): Eukaryota > Metazoa > Chordata > Mammalia > Rodentia > Cricetidae > Ondatra > Ondatra zibethicus. The sequence goes on from PVIU01006665.1 coordinate 68,059, forward strand.
GTCACAGATTGGGGACTTCCAGTGACACTCCTGTGGTGGTTTCTGTTCACTTCTGTCTAGCCAGATTGATCTTTATTTCATTTATGTGTTTCATTTTATTATTTTTTATTTTACCATCAGCTTTACAAGTCTCAACAGCAGCTCTACCAGGTTAAGAGCTTAGAGGAAGGGAAGGTTTGATTGAGAACGAGCCAGGGACCCTAACTTGTTTTAACACACTCTTCGTTTAAAAATCAGAAGACCCAAGACTCAAGAGACAGAGGCAGGGCTTCAAGAGCTTGCAGCCTACCTGAGCTACTGAGAGATTTCAGAAGAAGAAACCCTAGAATCAGCTGGTCTTCACTCTTGCAGGACTGTGAGCCTTCTAAGCCCCATGGGCTTTGCAGCAGTCTCAGCTTGAGAGCACCGCAGTGATAACATCCTCAGTGCTGTCCATGCACACCTGCCTGGCTGACAACCATACCTTAATTTGGGAATGGGGACCTGTGGGAATCTTTTTCTCTGCCTGCGACATATATATCTATCCCGAACTCTAAGACTACTTCTCCCGGGGAGTCCTCCCCATAGCAAATTCCTCTGTACTAAGTGCTCCAGCTCTGGCCTTCACACTACTATAGCAGCCCCTGAATAGCAACTTATATACATACGCAAAGAGTCTCTGTAGTTTTGGGTTTTAGTTTCTTGGAAAGAAGGAACTACATACTGTTTTAATTATTCCACATAATTTGTAGCCATTTCCCAAATAGTTATACTACATTTTTTAAAACTCAGTTGTCCCCATTTTGTGGAAGAAGAAACTGAGGCCCATGGGGTTAAATAATTTCACATAAAAGATAAAGACCCTTAAGAGCAGAGATAGTATCTCACTCATCCTGCAACACACACTCTGCTCATGCGCTATATAACAATGTGATTCCATTTGTGGCGCAAGAGGCTGAGCTCCGGGGGGGCTGGCACATTACCATGGCTCTGCCAGTTCCGAATGATGTTTGGGGTCAGTGAGAAAATACCTATACCCAAGGAGCCACAAGATTCCATCACCCAGCAGTAGAATCTTACCATGTGCAAATACACATTGTAATGGTGAAACAGCTGAGGAGACTCTCTCACAACACATCTCTCTGAAGGCATCTTCACCATTAACCTGTACAGTTCTGACCATTAAGCCATGCCTAACTGCACATTTCTGGTAAAGGAGGGAACTAATTCTGCATTTCCCCCCACATCCTCCAGTTAGGATATACTCCTCATATTGCCTCAGAAGGAAATGCAGGCCACAGAGAACAAGCAATCCTGTCCTAAAGAGGAATTTGTTATTCTTACTCCAAGTTTTAGGGAGCTGGGGAAAGAGATAACACACGTAGAACTTCCTGAAACAGCCCTGCTAGGCCCTGTGTGCTACATGAGACTCGGTTCGCCCTTCTCTGCCTCAAAACTCAGACCCCATGGCCTTCTGGGAGATTCTGACAGCACCTTCCCAGGGCTCAGACCCAGAGTGAAGCCGCAGTAGTATCTCCTGAAAACTAATGGCATTTACTAGAGATTTCTAGCCCAGATTTAAGACCCTCCATCTTGAAGAGGGTGGCTGGCTGCAAGGCACATTTATTTCAATACTATCCTAATTTTGTTGAATGGGTTTGAGAAGGGCAGGGACGGATGAGCCCTGCAGTTCCCAGAGACGAGAGAGGCTAATAGAAGTTGCTGAAGAAATTAAATGTGTAGGAAGGAGACACTAGGAGCGCCTTCCTCATGGGAGAAGCTGATAGACAGAAGGAGAGCAGGATAGAAAGAAAAATAATCTTCAGAGGCAGCTAGAAGCTGCAGAAGCTTTCACCCAGGGTGCCGTAGGAACTCGATCAGGAATGGAAGTCTAAGAACCGGGGATGAAAGATGCAGAGGGGGCAGAGTCAGAGAGCAGGGAACTCAAGGGCCCTAGCTTTCTCAGCCCGGCAGCGCGCACGTCCATCAGAGGGAACACAGAACAGTGCCCTCCACGGCTCAGGAGGGCTGCTACGGCTGGAAAGAAAAATGATGGGAAAGGAATTTTTTTCTTCATACTAGCTAGTGCCTTGGTAAATAAAAGGCAGAACAGACATAGGTTTCTGTCCAGATGTGCCTGGGGAAGAGGAGTGCATGCACATGTAACATGGGACTGCACCTACAGACTTGGATGTGGCAAATGTGTGTAGCCTTCAGGAGTGCCTTTCTGGGATCTTTCCCCATTCACCACTCTAATGTCACTGCTTGTTTCTCATCCGGACTGTCGAGTACTGGCTGTGTCCTTTTGGACGATGTGTTTAACTTATCTAGACCTCTAATTGTCCATCTATAAAATGGAAGTAACACCTGACATTACTATTATATGCAAAACACAAAGTAGTCATTCTCCAAGTGCGCATGACTTCCTTCTCCACCCTGAGAGCCATTCTGCATCAAGACTCCTAGGACTCTCTACTCCCCGTCTCACATTTCAAGATCAAGAACACAGCAATCTCTTTCTCTTCCTCCACTGAAACTCCCAGCCTTTTCCAGGTCAAAACCTCCTCTAAAAGACTGCCAGAATGCCTGGCCTGGGGCCCTGAGAGGAGCTGGAAAACAAACAGAAGGCAGGAGGGTACAGTTTGGTCAGACTCTCACAGAGTACCTTCCCTGTCTTCAGAGAGGAGCATCTCCCAGAAACTGGGGAGCTTGAGAAACGTGCTTCCTCTATCTCTCCTCCCATCCTCCGCCTGAGTTCTAACCCCTTTCACCAGCCATCTAATGTCTCTGGAATGGAAGAATAACAAAGAAGCTGCCTGTATCCCATGGTAATCTGTCAAATGTTACGGCACATGTGACACTACTAAAATCTGCAAGCATTACATCGTTCCAAAGCTAGAGGGAAGACAGGAAAGGGGGGCAGGCCTGTAGCTTAGTGATAAAGTACTTGCCTAACCCAGGGTTTGACTCCCATCACACAACCCTCCCACCCCCAACCCTCTTCCAAAAATAAACAAAACAAAAACCAAACAAACAAACAAAAAAACTACACACACACCTGAAAACATAGGAGGAAAGAGACTGGAGTAACATAAACCTCTTTTTGACAGGGATTAATAGTTTACTCCCACCTCTGTATGCTGATATCAAACCTAGGGTAACTACAGGGAGCCTAGCTGAGAAACTATGGATAATTACACAGCCTATCTCAGAGGACTGTCGTATGGAACAAGACAGCAGGCCTAGGTTCTCCTCCTGTCTAATACAGGTTGCCAACACAGCTAAGCTTTGTAGTGATATAAAAGGACTTGGATCAGGGTATTAACACTCCAGAGATGGGCCTCAGTTAGTTGTTTAACCTCTCAATTTTGGTTTTCTTATCTATGAAATGTCAGAAACATCAATTTTGAAAAGCAACAGCAGGAACTCAGTAAAATGCTGACATCTTGGTATGTTGCTGACCTCCCATGATCCATTTCAGTACCTTAGGCCAGGCAGATCCTGAGGTAAGCAACCAGCTGAAAAGCAAAGCTGAGCACCTTCAGGTGAGCAGAACAGGACACCGAAATTTTCAGCCCCTACTGTGTCTACAGCCCTACTGTGCCTACAGCCCCTACTGTGCCTACAGCCTCTACTGTGCCTACAGCCCTACTGTGCCTACAGCCCTACTGTCTCTACAGCCCTGCTGTGTTTACAGTCCTACCTACTATGTCTACAGCCCTACTGTGACTACAGCCCTGCTGTGACTACAGTCAGCCCCTATTGTGTCTATTGCCTCTACTGTGTCTACAGCCCTGCTGTGTCCACCTACAGCCCTACTGTGACTACCGCCCTACTAGAGGCTAGAGGTGGGAGGGTACAGGTTGCTCCCAGATTCCACTGAGTGCATCAGCCTCATAGTCTTATGACTAAGACTATACAGAGTCAGCTTGAAGGTGGAAAGGGAGGGTCCTCGTGTATAAACCCATGGATTAGAAAGGCTAGGTTTGGAACAAACACAAGAGTATAAATCTTATTTGGCAGATAAAGCCCTTTTAACAAATAACCAGCAGAGTACCATATCATAAAGAAAGAATAACCCAAAAATATAGAGTAGAATCTCAAAATGAAAGACTGTTTTTAAAAGTTTAAAGGCTACTACCTTGATAAAACAATCCCCTTCACACTCAGCCTATCTCAGGGAACTGCTGTACAGCTTAAGTTAACCTATATTAAAAGTCACTAACATGAGAACTTACTAAATGAGCTGTGTCATTTTATCACACTGAAACCCTGCCACTTTTCATTTTACCCAAAAGCTCAAACTTTTCCCATTTGCCCTCCCCTGGTGCATCTCTTCTGCAGACCTTTTCTGAGAGCACCAATGGCTGGAGGAGGGAGATGAATTGTGTCTTTTAACATCTACCTCAGCCAGGTTCTCTCTATGAAAGGTGCAAAGCACTGAAGCCAGGGACCATGAACCCGAGGCTGGAACTGGAAGACAAAGAGGACTATAAACAGGAAAATAGAAGAGTGGTCAACTCTTATGTTCAGACACAAAGTCATACACAGTCACTGAACACTTCTGTACCAGGCAGCATGCCATGCACTCTCCATAGATTAATATATGTTATAATCCATGGATTAGCATATATATCATCACCACTTTGCATACAACTAAACTGGAGCACCCAATATGCACATAACTTCTTCAGACTACCAATATGGGAGAGCTGAATGTAAGTCTCTGATTTTTTCTATTAATTAATTTATATGTGTTATTTATTACTGGGGACTTAAAATTCAGCCTCAACTGGTCTGAAACTTGGTACATCCAAGGTGGCCTTGAACTCACAGTCCACCTGCCTCAGCCTTTTGAAAACTAGGATTCCAGGCATACCAGACTAAGACTATGACGTCATCACCATTTTATATGGCCTCCCTCCTGCATTGTGGCTCACTCACCAATTGGGTATTAAGGGGCATTGACTATATGCACAGCACGATGCCCCACGTTGTAGGATAAGAGAGAAGTGAAGATCAGGTCCCAAGGGATCTCAAAGGAGGTTCCCTCACAGTGCAGTTCTCTGCAAGCATGGGGTAATCAGGGGGCTTCATCATCCTGCCCCACTGGAAAGGCAAAGTGGGCCAGCTGGCCACCCAGTGGCAATAAGGAGCAAAGGTTGGAAGAACTGGATGCCACTCCCCTCCTGTCCTGCCTGGGTATTGCAGATGCATCCCTGTGGCACCCAGTACTTGCTTGGTGTCTCCCTCTGAGTTTGAGTAGAAGGCTGAAGATAGAATCCAATCAAAGTCAGGGACAGACCTAATAGCTTGATTTCTGCCAGCTTTGCCTACCTCTATCCCAGCTCAGTACCCAGCTTTGGGCAGAAGTAGGACATTTGGAGGATGTGGTGTGCATGTGTATGCAGAACAGAGCTGTAGAATCCAGGCTCACTGTTCTATGCCAGGATATAACTGTGCACAGGGAGCTAAATGCTGGAAACATAGGAGGCCCTTGGGCCTCTTTGTTTTACCCCTTGGAGCAAAGGCAGAACAGACAGGAGCTTGGGGGTGGGGGTACCACAGGAGCAGATTTTCCTCCTACAGCCAGAGCCACCAGCCTCTGGAGGCAGCTCCCGCTGGAGCCATCCTGTCATCCCACATTGCTCTGATTAACTACAATCCTTCCTTTTCAATTTCTCCTCCCTGAGACTAGGGAGGGAGAAAAATCTCCTAGAAAATGAATAAATATTTCAATTTCCAGCATAATCAGTCTAGGGAGCTAGGGCATGATGGCCACAGCAGGGGGGAAGGAAAAGATAATGGTTTTCATTTAGATAAGATATGGAAAATTATTTAGTAAAAAATGAAAACAGACGAAGCTCATTTGAAATCCTTTAAAATACAATTTCTATTCCTCAGCTAGGCTGAATTTCCCCTTCCTAGCTCTTCTCTGCTTTCAAGTTTATTGCTCCTCTGACCACCTTCTCTTCCTCCTCACGTTCCACTATCATCCCTCTCCCTTCAACTCACTGCTGACCACACTGTGTGCTCTCTCCCTGCCTCCGGCTCAGCTTCTCAGTGTTCCCAGGTCCCCCCATTTCTCCCTTAATGGTCTTCTCCCCAGCCCTTTGCTGGGTGTCCCCTAAAGACTCCATAGTGATTTCCTCTCCTTCCTGGCTCCTTTCTCCCTTTGCATTCCTCCCCCATGACCCCCAAACAGGCCTGCAACCTTTTGTAGTTCTTGCCTTCACCTCTGACAGAGTCAAGAAGGCTAGGGTTCAGTTGCATTCCCTAGCCACACCCACCCACAAAGATGGAGGGTACATGGCAAGCATTTTTTTTCTGCCCTATCAGCCCAGATGCAAGCTGCATGTCTCTCCTGTTTTCTAACTGCAGCTTCTGTATCTTAAAGCTCATTCTGTTTCACTGGCATATGAGGGTTGCAAAGAGGGACAGTCAGAAGCCTGCTCCTAACACATCAGAACAGACACAGCTGCCCCTCACCCACCAGCTCTCTAGCAACCTGGCTGAACAACGTCAGAACTTCACTTATCTTCCCAACTTTGTGCTAAGTGGCCAACCCTGAGGCCAGGCCTTCTTTCTCCTCCAGCTCCACTCCTGTTCCCATGACATGGATGTGTGCCTTCCCGTGTTCTAAGAGGGTCCTGGGGCTCCTGTGAAGAAAGGTGAATCAAGATCCTGAACTAAGCCAGGTTTGCCTTCAGAGCTGGAGGAGAGGGCTAGCAAAGAGAGGAGGGGTCCAGTGAAACACCCCACCCCCTACACACCACACCACACCACACCACACACACACACACACACACAATTCAGGAGAGGAAGAGAGCTGGCCAATGCCTGAGGCTCTTTCCACTTGGCGGCTATTCTCTTCCCAGATCACTCACCCACCCCAATGAGAGACCACCTCCTCCATTTTGAAGACTGTACATCTTTGTAGGCGCCTGCCTATAAGAATGTCTGCCCAAGTTTCTTTGTTTGCTCCGTGACTGGAGTATGTGGAAGCAATTCTGTGTGAATAGATGTTATATCCTTTGAACGTAGCATACATGCATATACAGTGTAAGTTTGATGCCGGGATGTGGGACTAGGTAAGTGTGTGTCGGCTTGGAAGAGGAATTTTGCTTCTTCAGAGGTGTCAGTTAATGTCTTTGTGTATGTGTCTGTCTCTGTATGTGTGGTGGTGGTGGTGGGGTGTTTGTGGGAATGTCTCCATAGGTGAGTAATCTGTCTCAATGTCTCTGTTTGAAGCTATTTGTTTGTCAATTTCTATGTTCAGTTCAGGAGAGGAATCCAAGAGTATTAAATCTTCCTTGGAGTCAGTTTCAGGAGAAAAGACCCCCATTCCCACAGACTCCAGGCCTGGCTGGGGTTTGGACCCTTGGTTCCTTCACAGGAACCCAGACCAGTGTACTTGAACATCCTCATCTCTCTCCTCCGTTTTACTTCCAACCTCGGTCCTGCCAGTTCCAAAGGAGCCTCAGATATCTGCACTTTCCTGACCTGAAAGTGAGCGTTTGGCCGAATCAACTCCCCTTCCAAACAGCCCAGCAGCCCTGGTCAGGACTTCCACTTCTCACCTCCCCACAGCCTCCAGGGCTGGGGGCCAAATGCAGCCTTCCCTTTAAGGAGCAATCCCAAGCAGTTTGCAGCCGCACTGCAAATGAAGGTGACTCTAGAATGGATTGGGGTAGCAGGACCCCTCAGCCTCATCTTTGGGAGCCTGCGTCCATGCTTTCCATGCGCTCCACCCCCCAAATCTGAAATCCCACCTCTTCCCTGCCTTTCCCCTGGCCAGGACCCAGGAGTCCGGTCCTGGGCCCAGGAGGGAAGGAGAATTGCCAGGGACTGGAGGATAGACTTTGAGCACTCGGGTCCCATTTCTACTCGGATCTCGGCTTTCGCGACCTAAGTTCTCTGTTCTCCCGCGCAGCCGGAGGAAGCAAGTTGGGCCGTTTCACCAAAAACTCCTTTGGTGTTCTCCGGGTGGCTCCGCGCCCCTTCCCAGGACACCCTAGCCCATGGCTGGGGCTTACCTTGAGAGAAAGTGTCGGAGAGAGTGAGGATCCAGATGAGGAGGCTCAGCATGCTGTCCGCCCGCCGCTGGGCCCGAGTAGGCGCGAGCCGGGCCACCACTGGCTCCCTCTCCTCCCTCCCGCCTTTGCACACTCGGCGCACACTCGCTTGCCTCTCTCGCTGCGGGCTCGCTCTCCTGGCCCCTCCTCTCGTCCTGCACCCCCTAATAATTTCTGCCCTCCAGTTTTATCTCTCGGGGCCTCACTCAACCTCCACGCCGCTCTCTCGCTCTCCCTCTCTTCCCTCCCCGGCTCCCTCCCTCTTCCTGACGTCTGCTCACCCTCCGACGGCGCCTCCCTCCTCTGCCCTCCCCTGGTCCCCCAACGCGCGCGCACTCCCGCTCTGCTCGCTGGAACCGAGCTGGGAGGAGAGCAAAGAGAAAGGAATTGAGGGCAGCGGCAAAGGGTGGGAGGAGTGGGGAGAATGCAGCGTTGCAGGTTCTGAAGTAACGACCGCTGGGCCCTTGTCCACCTGCGCTACTCCGGTACCAAGACCTACTTTTGCCCCCAGTGGCATAACTGAGTCGGGCATAGGATGGCAGCCTGGGCTGAGGAGGAACCTCCATCAATTGGGTGACTGTGTTGGGAGGGGTGTGCTTGTGTCTTTCCGGGGGGGGGGGAGTATAAAAGCTTTAAGATCTCTTTTTCGTTCTAATCACACCCCCCCCCGAATCTAACCCTAGATGCCTAAATTAAAAATTCTCAGATAACTAGAGAATTTTGGAGGGGGAGAAGCTCTCCCAACCCACAGATCTCAGACTGGGGAAATCTTGAATCTGCCTCTGAGCCCTTTCAGCCAGCCACGTTGAGGACCTCCTCAGCGCCAGGGTCCAGAGTCCGTTAGCAGCCACGAAGAGGCGCAGTTAACTCTTCTTTGTTCATCCTAGACATTTATCCATCCGGAGGGAAAGGCAACCAACTCGATGGCTTTCTCTTGTGCTTCCCCGAAAGCTTGACACAGAAGGCAGCCAGCGAACGATCTCTAAGCACTCAGAGGCTTGAGGCGCGCACTAAAGTGCAGAGGTGGAGAACCGAAGTGGAAGGTCATTTGGGAGGAGGTGATCCTGTCCAGAGCCCGATGTAAGTAGTCATCTTCTTCCCCAATCCCTAAATAAATCCTGCTCCCTGGGCTGCTGAGACTGCCTGAAGCCGGGACCTAGAGAATGAATATGGCGGAAAGAACAGGAAAGCCACTGGAACTGCACAACTTTCCAGTTATGCAGATCTGGAGAGGTCTCCACCTCTTACTTCTCAGATTCTAGATCGCCGGAGTCCCTAAAAGCTCCTAGCCAAGATAGCTTGATCTTGAGGCCTGGAACTAACGCATATAGCTCTAGTGCCCTCTGCTGATAGGAAATGGCCACAGTGCCTCCAAAAAGTCTTGACAATTAGGTTGAATGGTCCATGCACAACCGCAGACAACTAGAGGACACAGAACACAGCAAATCAAACCAAACCAAACAAAACCAGATACTAAAAAGCTCATATTAAAAGCATAATATGCAAGGACTCAGAGAATTTTGTTTATGTTAAAAAATACTTACATGCATAGGCAAAACCACAGTTTAAAACATTAAGACTACCATTCCACACAGAAGACATATATCCATACAAATACATGCCAGCACTTGGACATGTTAGAGTTTTTAGTTTATTCATTCATTAACTGATCATTCAACAGATATTTCTTTTGTGCATAATACGGTCCAATCACAAAACTAGGCTTTCAGAATACAAGTACACAAATAGATACATAGATTAGATAGATAGATAGACAGACATAGATAGATAGATAGACATAGACAGATAGATAGATAGATAGACAGACATAGATAGATAGATAGATAGATAGATAGATAGATAGATAGACAGATAGATGATAGATAGATAGATGATAGATAGATAGATAGATAGATAGATAGATGAGAGATAGATAGATAGATAGATAGATAGATAGATAGATAGATGGATGAGAGATAATAGATAGATAGATATAGATGATAGATAGATAGATGATAGATAGATAGATAGATGATAGATAGATAGATAGATAGATAGATAGATAGATAGATAGATAGATAGATGATAGATGATAGATAGATAGATAGATAGATAGATAGATAGATAGATAGATATAGATGATAGATAGATAGATGGATGGATGATAGATAGATAGATAGATAGATAGATGAGAGATAATAGATAGATAGATATAGATGATAGATAGATAGATAGATAGATAGATGATAGATAGATAGATAGATAGATAGATAGATAGATAGATAGATAGATAGATAGATCTGGGTATAGAAGTACATATCTGCAATCCTATCTCCAGAGTCAAAGGTGGTGAATGGGTTGGACATCATAGCACACAACTTTAATCCCAGCACTTGGGAAATAGAGGTGGATCTATCTCTGTGAGTGGAAGTCAGCCTGGTCTACATAGGAAGCTTCAGGATATCCAGGGCTTAAATGAAAGCCTGTCTTAAAACAAAACAAACAAAAACAGAACTGTAAATTCAAGGAGAACCCAGAAACCCAGCCTAAGTAATGACACACCCAGAAAAAGCACAAGTGATACATACAAGTTCTTTTAGTGTTCATTCGAGTGTGAGAGGTCAATAAAATTATAATGTATTAGGTTATGTTAAGTGCTATGGGTGACACAAGAATATAAAAGAATAGAGAAGGAAGAAAGGAATGGTTTTCTTTCTTTTTTGAGACAGGGTTTCTCTGTGTAACAGCCATACTATCCTGGAACTTGCTCTCTAGACCAGACCGGCCTCAAACTCACAGAGATCTGCCTGCCTAGACCTGCACTACCACTGCCCGGCAGGAGTGGTCAAGGAAAGTTGTCCTCCTGGAGTTACACTGCAGATTTGTCTCTCCAGGCATCTGAGGAAAAAACATAGCAAGTGGACAGGCACAGACCAAGTCCCTCAGGGCAGGGAATTCTGGAAGTGAAACAGAATTTTACTTTGCTGGAATGTATGCTATGGGGAGGCCCAAAGCAGTGACAAAGGAAAATGCTAGGAAGATGTCCCCAGCGGCCAAAGAGTTCTCTTCTCTAGGCCTTAGCTTGCCTTGCCCCCTCTGCCAATTAGCATGAAAGAAGCACTTTTCTCTCATCTCTAAACTCCTCCTCCGAGGTACTCAGCATTCAAGATCCTAAAGCCTAATACCCTTTTGCCTAGCAGTCCCCAACACCAGTCATGTTAGGGTCTCCTGATAGGCCTTCATAAAACAACACTGAGGCCTAGTCCTGCAAGGATGTGTTGTTCTGGTGTATCATCCAAGCATCACTAGTTTCAAACATACCCCCATGTGACTTGAGTGAGCACTATGGAGCTGAGTATTCTTGCTCTCCAGGCATGGCTTCCAGTGCATTTGCACATCCCCAGGACATCTGCCCTCCGCTCTCTTCTAACATACCTGTGAGTATTACTGATCTTGTTTCACCTCTTCTTCCCAGCTTTGCTCCATTTTCATCTCTCTAACACCAAGGCTCACAGTTCTGTCTCAGTCGCCTGGAGTCTTACTGAGTCGCCTGGAGTCTTACCACATACCTTTCATCAAAGGAGGCATCCTGAAACTCAGTCTTCCAGTATCAAGCGGTACTGTGAAGAGAAACCCCACATATCCCAACATACTAGATACAGTACTTTCTTAACCACAGGACACCTGACTCCTCATTAACTTTGAGATCCTTAAAGGCAAGGACTGTCCTTCTCCTTAGTCTAGAACTTCCTGAGAGTAGAAAAGAAGCTGTATCTCCCTTCTTAATCACCAAGGTAGCAGAGTAGGTGAAAGTGGGAAATGTGAATGGATGCTGAACCAGAGAGAACGGAAGATTCTCTCCCTCATGTTTACTACAGGAATAGGAAAGAAAGTCTAAGATCTTTATTTTCCAGCCAGGAAAATAATCTTGACCTTCCTAATGCTGTGACCCTTTAATACAGTTTCTCATGTTGTGGTGACCCCACCAATGAAACTACTTTTGTCATACTTCATAACTGAAATTTTGCTACTCTTATGAATTGTAATGTAAACATCTGAATTGCAGGATATCTGATGCGTGACCCACAGGTTGAGAAACACTGTTCTACCAGAAACTTCTATTGGAGTCCTTCTGGGTGAAAAGCCTCAGAGGTCACCTTACCTTTCTACTGTTCTCTGCAGAGCTAAGCCAGTAGCCCAGAGTTTGGGAGACATCATCTTTCTCTAGACTCTTCCAAGCAGCTGCCTCTCCCTGTGCCTTATATATCTGATAGCTGTACAGATTCCAGATTTAGGCCTTGAGTTTCCAGCTGCTATAACAGTTCATTTGCTCATCTTCTCATTTTCTTTAAGGTGCCAGCTTTTGGCTTATATGGCAATGGGGCAGGAGCAAGGGATTGTCTTAATGACACAAAGGCTCCAGTCTCCGCTGTGAGGGAGTATGATGAGCAGTGAAGGACAAGCAGCCATTGAAGCATTCTGAACCATTTCCTAGTGGCCAAGGAGCCCTAAGTCCAGATAGACCTGCCCTGCAAAAGGAGTGGGAATAGAAATTCTAGGCACACAAACTGCTGCATCCTCATCTCATAACTGCACTGTGATTGACATCTCGCCAAGGATTAGGGTCCTGGCAGGTGAAATGGTATCTGCTCTCTGCATGTGTGCAAAGCAAAAAAGACATTCTATGGATACCCAGCTTTCTGGTTCATTAAGATATATAGCTGTCAGGAAGAAGTTCAGCTGAAGTTAAGCATCCTAGGCAACAACAATTTAGTTAGTAAACAGCCATCTTCACTCAGCCTTCCGAAGAAATTGGAGAGCGTGGTGGAAGGCAGGTGTCCGAGCCTAAGCGAGGAGACAGCGTGTCCATTAAAGAAGACAAAAGGCTGGGGCCTATGGCAACTGGAGTTAAATGTGAAATGCCTAGGACATCAGTGACAGAGACCTTTCCAGATACAATTAATTCATGAGTAGAACAAAGCAAAAACATTGCAAGGAACCACCTACTGTGAAAGACTGAATATTTAGGGAAAGCTGGTGTGAATGGTTGAAACTACTCTGGCTTTTAGAGGATAAGACTGGACAAGACACATTCCCCGTGTGCACCAGTATTGCCTGTGAACAACTGTCCTCCAGTCCATACCACTCGTGTTTAGTGATTTTATATTTCAGTTCCACACTGGAAGACAATTTGTGTGAAATGGACCAGTTAACTCTTATTAGCTGTAATAATGACTTCACTGTCTAATCTTACAGGAATTAGAAGCTGTTTCCAGTAATTGGTCCATCGAGAAGACTTGGTAAGAGAAACAACAGGTTCAGGGACCCCACAAAGAGGAATTATTGGGAGGAGTAGAAAATAGACATATTAGAAAGATGTAGAAAGTGAAATGAATTGATGACTCAAACACAAGGCCTCAGAACAAGATGAGACTTTAATGCCACAAAAACAGTCCCACACCAAATATTGTTTATAAATGTTCTTTTACATTTAAAGGGGGATATGATATAAATATGAATAATTTGCATTGGTATAGATTTTGCTTTGTTGATATAAATTTAAGGTCAATTTTGTTATATATATGTATTTTTGATCTTGATTAAGGTATTGTGATTGTGTAGTTAAAAATTTAAAAATGTAATGTATAATTAGGAAATATAGGTTATTAATAGATAATCACCTATAATAATCAAGATGTAGTCATGTTAGTTAGATTTTCTAGATATACAGAGATATATTTCAGTTAGATAGGCATTCTTCATATCTTTCAAAGACTACAGAATATGGCATTTTAAATGTTTTAATAATTTAGGACTTTTCATGACAATAAGACACATCTGCTCCTAGCAGCACCAGCTACTTCAAGAGGAAGATGGGCATCGAAGAGGCTCCTTATGGAGTTTGCTAGCCATTTGGGCAAGAAACTGCTCTTGCCTGGACTGCTTAACTGGACACAAAGAACCTGCAGAGAGAGGACTGCTGAACTTGCCTAAAGGTGAGATGATCCTTTGGGGTTCCTGATTCATGAAAGAGTCTACGAGACATTCTGAAAGATACAGAAGAAAGTGACTGAACTGTCTTTGAAATTTCCTGCTTTATGGAAATGTCTGCTGGATACTATGGGCCTATAGGCTGAAGATGGATGACAACAGTACAAAAAAAAAAAAAAACTTTGGGTGACTGTCTTAGGCAGCGAGATGTCTCTGTCATTTCTAGAGTTTTGGAAGTTGCTTACTTCTTGTTTACTTAGGTAATATTATATCCTTCTGGAGTCTTTGATGGAGTTGAAGAATAGATAGATAGTTATAGTTATAGTTTTCCATTGTTATGATAAAAGATAAAATAGTTTTAAATATTGTAACTGTAATTCTTGCTTGATAACTGTTTTGTTATATGTAATTTTACTATGTTAAAATGAAAGCCTTCCTTTTTTGTTTAAACAGAAAAAGGGGAAATGGTGTAGGAGGTCTTTCTTTATTTCTGTTGCTTTCATTGGTTGAATAAAGAGACTGCCTTGGCCTTTTGATGGGGCAGCCCTTAGGTAGGCGGAGTAGACAGAACAGAATTCTGGGAAGAAGGATAGACAGGCAGCTGCAATGAATCTCTGGCCTGAGATGGACGTAGGTTAGAATCTTCCCGGTAAGCCACAAGCCCGTGGTGATACTCAGATTACTAGATATGGGTTAAAGCAAGTTGTGAGAGTTAGCCAAGAAGAGGCTAGATATAATGGGCCAGGCAGTGTTTTAAATGAATACAGTTTCTGTGTAATTATTTTGGGAGTTAAGCTAGCCGTGCAACCGGGAGCTGGGCGGCAGGACTGCAGCCTGCCTGCTCCTCTCATTACTACAGATTGGCATTGGGAATGCGGCCTGCTCGCCTCTCACTACAAGACTTCAGACACCTTGAAGTCCATCTCCCGTGAGATGGCGAATGGATCTGCCAAACTATCACAAAGCATGTTAAAGTACAGCTGGCACAAGAACCCAGGCCTTTCAGCTCAGGATCTGTCCTTGAATCTTGCGACTGACTCCCACGTCCCACCTCCATACCTAGGTGTCACTCCAAATATTTTATCAGTAGAAGTAGTCCTTATACCCAAACAATTCTGACTCTTCTATACTGTCATCCTGGCAGGTCTCTGAGACTAAGCAATCAAGTGAGTGGGAGCTGAGGCACACTGGAGAGGTTGCTCCTCTTTCTCTTTTTCTTTTTCTTTTTTGAAGACAGGGTTTCTCTGTGCTGGAAAGCACTCTGTAGGGGAGGCTGGCCTTGAACTCAGAGAGCCACTGCCTCTGCCTTCCTCCTCTTCTTTGTGGTTTAGTTTTCATTACTTTTCTTTTTTCTTTACAATCACTTCAAATGCATTAATTTATTTACTTATTTTTATTGAAAATTCATACAATATATTCTGATTACAGTTTCTCTTCCCCCATCTCTTCCCAGATCTCCCCATCTTCCCACCATTCAATCCACACCTCTTTCTCTCTTTCTTTGGAAAACAAACAGGCAAAAAAAAAAAAAAGCAACCAGAATTAACAACAACAACAAAAGCCACAAGAAACATACACACCAAAAAAAAATATAAAATTGGAAACCATATTATACTCGCAAAAGACCAGTAATATTTTTTTAAAAAGCCCAAACAAAGCAATATGAGACACAAAAAAACTTACAAAAATAACATTGAGTTTGTTTTGTGCTGGTCATCTACTACTGTGTATGGGACTTACCCTTAAGTGTGGTTTATATGCCTACTGAGACTTCACTGGAAGAAAACGTTTTATTCCTTTGCTGGTGGGTATCAATTCCAAATAACTTTTTGGTTATAGGTGGGAGCATGTGTCCACTTTCCCCTCTCAGTGCTGGGACACTGTCTGGCTTGAACCTGCACTGGACTTATGCATGTTGCTATCGTCTCTGTGAGTTCATATGAGCATCAGTCCTGTTGTGTCTGGAAGACACTGATTCCTTGTGTAGTCCATCTCCTCTGGCTCTCACAATCTTTTGACCTCCTCATCTGAATATTTCCCTTAGCTCTCAGGCAATGGGCTTGATGAAGACATCTTACTCAGAACTGGGTGCTCCAACGTTTCTCATTCTCTGTACATCATCCAGTTGTGATCTTTATATTAGTTCCCATCTACTACATCTCAGAAGACAGCTAAGAGAGACACAGATCTATGGTATAGCCTAATGCTTTCAGGAGTCATTTTATTACTGTCTTCCTTTAGCACAACAATACTATTTGGTTTTTGTCGGGGACCAGCCTCAACAAAAACACCTCTTGCCAGGATAGGGCCGTGGGGATTTAGAAATATTAATAAAGAATACGAAGATGAGTGTGAAAGTAATAAAACATAAAATCAAAGAATAGTACCTGGAGGGAGTTCCAGTGAATACTGACATTGGTCAAGGTAGAAATAGGTTCACATTTTTGGGCTTCCACAGCTTTTCTCCGAGGCCTATGTACTATCTAGTCTCAGGTTTGGGGCCACCAGAGCAATGTCAGGTATGAGTTCCATCTCTCATGAAGTGGGCCTTAGTTCCAATCAGAGAGTGGCTGATGATTTCCACAACATTTTGTGCCACTATTGTAACAGCATATCACACAGACAGGTAACCATTGTAGATCTCGGGTTTTGCAGATGGTTATCTTTCTCTTCTGATGGCATATAGAGTATCTTATAGTATCAAGAAAATAGTCAGTAGGGGTCAAGGCTCTAGGTAGGCATCAACTCAACTTCTCTGTGTTCAGTGAGATATATATATGCGTTCTCTTCAACAATAGGAGCTTATCATCAGTTTTTGGAGAGCAACCAATAGCCTTGACAATAACCTGAATTGTTTTGTGGCATTCTATGGGGCCCTTTTTGGACAACAACTCAACTAGCTGTAATTTATTCCTACTACTGGAAGTTTCACTGGGTGGTGAACTATCTCTGGTTGGGGCATTCTCTCCCCATAATTTGCTGACTTCTTTTCAATTTCTTACAAATGCATATATGTTTTAGGAAGTTTCTACTGAAGTAGGTTTCCATGTGACTGTTTGGATGGCACTCAAGATTAGTTGCTCCTCCCTGTCCTCCCTGCATTCCTCTCCTGTTCCCTCTCCCTCCCCTTTTAATCCTCCCATTCTAGTTTTGTCCATGTCACTACATAACTGTATATTCTATTTCTACTTCCCTGGGAGATCCTTGTCCCCCTAGTCAGCCACTTAACCTCTGTGGCTATATATGCGCAGCATGCCTATCAAAGGCTCAAAAGCTAATATTCACATGTAAGAGAATACATACCATATTTGTCTTTTTAGATATGGGTTAAATCGCTCAGAATGATTTTTTTCTAGCTCCATGTATTTGTCAGCAAATTTCATTATTTCTTTTTTCTTTTAACAGCTAAATAATATTCCATTCTGCAAATGCACCACATTTTCTTTATCTGTTTATCCACTGACAGACATCTAGGTAGCTTCCAATTTCTGGCTATTACAAATAGAGCAGCAACAAACATGAATGAGCAAATACTTCTGTAGTAAGATGTACCGTGTTTGGAGATAAGCCCAAGAGTAATATAGCTGGATCTCAAGGTAGATCTACCTATTCACAGCTTCCTAAGGAAACACCACACTGGTTTCCATGGAGGCCATACAAGTTTGCATGTTCTCCAGCAACAGCTAAATCAAGTGTTCCCCTTACCCCACATCCTCACCAGCATGAGCTGTCATAGGTTTTATTTTATTTTATTGATTTTTCCAGATAAGGTTTCTCTGTTTAACAGCCCTGGCTGTCCTGGAACTCACTCTGTAGACCAGGCTAGCCTCGAACTCACAGAGATTCATCTGCCTCTGTCTCCTGAGTGCTGGGATTAAAGGCGTGAGCCACCATCGCCCAGCATGTTATTTGTTTTATTAATATTGGCCATTCTGAATGGGGTAGATAAATCTCAAAGTAGTTTTAATTTTCCTTTCCCTAATAAGTAGGGAGGTTGAGCATTTTGTTTAAATGTTTTCCAACCATCTATGTTTCATCTACTAAGAATTCTTTTTAGTTCTGTGCCCCATTTTTAAATTTGGGTTATTTGTTTTTCTAACGTTCACTTTTTTGAGTTCTCTAAATATTTTAGATATTAACCTGCTATCAGATGTGTAGTTGGTAAAGAACTTCTTTTGTTCTGTATCCTGCCACTTTGGTGACTTTGTTTACAGAAGTTTTTTGGTTTCATGAGATCCCATTTATTAATTGATGATCCGTGTACCTGTGCTGTGGGTGTCCTGTTTGGAAAGTCTTTTCCTAGTCCTATGAGTTCAAGGCTATTCCCTACTTTCTTTTGTATCTATCAAACTCAGACTAACTAACTTTGTGTTGAGGTCCTTGCTTTTTCTGGAATAAAGTTCTTTGCAGGGGTGACAGCTATCAATCTATTTGCATTCTTCTACATGCAGCTATCCAGTTTGACCAGCCATTTCTTGAAGGTGCTGTCTTTTTTCCAGTGTTAATTTATGACTTCTTTGTCAAAGATCAAGTGTCCATTGGTGTATGTATCTATATCTGGGTCTTTAATTTGATCCCATTGATCAATGTATCTGTTTTTACCTCAATACCATGCTGTTTTTATGAGCTTACCTCTGTATTACACTGTGAGTTGGGAATGGTGATACCGCCTGCTGTTTTTTATTGTTCAGGACTGTTTTAGCTATACTGGATTATTTTGCGTGTCTATACAAAGCTGAAATTTCTTTTTAATTTCTATGAAGAATTATGTTGGTATTTTGATGGGGATTGCATTGTAGATTTCTTTCAATAGAATGACTATTTTACTACATCAATTCTATCAATTCAAGAGCATGAGAGATCATTCCACCTTCTGATATCTTCTTTTTTGCTTCAATGTCTTAAGTTTTTAATTATATATCTTTCAATTTCTTGATTAGAATTACCCAAGGATTTTTTCCCCTAAGGGTATTATGAAAGGTATTCATTCCCTGATTTCTTTTTCAGCCTGTCACTTGCATACATGTACACATCAATTTACAAGTGATAATTTTGTTTCCTGCTACTTTGCTAAAAGTGTTTATCAGCTATAGAAATTTCCTGGTAAAGTTTTGAGGGTTATTTATATATACAACCATATAATCTGCAAATAAAGATACTTTGACATCTTCCTTTCCAATTTGTATCCTATTGGCCCCCTTCAGTTAAATTATTGCTTATATTATATTTGTAATTATTCAGCCACCTATAAGGCTGCACTTCTGGGTCCTAAAGGCAGGCACATGTGGGTGGACCCTTGGGAACAATGGGCCCACGTGACCCACATGCATGCATGCATGGTTACCTCCATGTGCAACTCAACAAAACCCCTTGTGTGCATGCGTGGGTCACCCGCCATCTGAGTCATCAGCATCTGACTTACTCACACAAACCCGCTGTGTGTATGTGCAAGGCATGGGTTGTCTGTCATCAGCATTGACATAGTCACATCTTCCCCCTGTGCGCATGTGCTAGGTGGCCTTTAAAAGCTGGGCATGCCATCTTTGCCTTCTCTCTCTCCATACACATTTCCTCAGGCCTGTGAGCACTTCCCTTCTCTAATAAACTCCTAAGTGGGTTTTCTCGTGTCTCGTGTCCTCTTTCCACTTGTGTCGTACATAATGTTTGGTGCTGAGACTCGAGAGATTTTCCCGTCCCAGGCTCCTATCCTGGGGCCAAAATTTCCTGCTCCAGGCCGGGATCTGCCCCAGGCTCCTGGGACCAGAATCAAAACCAGGGATTTTCTCAAGAACAACACACGTGTTCCATATGCCTGAGCACGACCTCTCCGAACAACACTGGCTTCTAATGGTGAGTGTTCACATTCTGGTCAACTTAACCATTTCTTCAAACCCGAGGAATTGACCGGTTGAGCTCCCAGCAACCCTCTGGAGTTCCTAGAGATGGGGGGACTGTCCCCGACCATGGTCTTCAAGGCTGTGGTTGTTCCCTTCGCTGACATTCATCTGTGGTTTGCTTCCCTTAGTTAAACTGTGTTTGGATTGGCCCAGGGTCCCTCAGACTTTTCTTTTTTTCCATTTCTTTTTCTTTCCTTTTTTTCTTCTCTGAAGCTGATCGGAGCAGCCTCCGGCCTCTCTGGGTTCAGGTCACTGACCGGATCCAGTCGGTCATGGCCTGGGGGACGCCCCTCCATGAGTCTTGCAAAGGTCTTGCCTAATTCACACCCTGCCCCACAGTCAAGAGACATCTTCTGGGGAGCCTTGCAGTGTCGCTGTTTTGCAGGTTTACATGGCTTTGACCATGGGAAGCAAACCTTCCAAGTCTATCAATCTGGCCTCCCCACTGGGGTGCCTTTTAGAGACCCTAAAACCTCAGGCCTTAATGCCCTACCTGAAGATTGCCACACTTGTCCACCTTTGTTTAAAAAAAAAAAATGGCCTTGTTACAATTTAGATGGAAATCTAAAGTGGCCGCTTAACAGCATCTTTGATCCTGATATTTTATGGGAACTTTCTAACTACTGTCAGCACACAGGCAAATGGAAGGAGCTTCCCTACATCCAAGCCTTTTTCTATTTCAGCTCTAAGTCTAAGCCCTCTGCCCTTGCAAACTGTTCACCCGCTCACATGTTTCTGGCTATGCCATCTGCTCCTGAAGAACCCCTCACTTCCGCTCTGGACCCAGCTAACGAACCTCCGCATTTTTGACCTCAGTGGGAAGCTACCCCCATTCGCTCAGTTTCTGCTCTGGCCCCTTTGGCCCCAGCTCTCACCCCCACCTCTTTAGCTTCTGCAGCTGCCTCACCACCTCCTGCTGCTCGCTCTGCAGCTCCCTCTCTCCCCTCCCCACCTGCTCCAACAGCCCCGCTAAATCATTCTTCCTCTCTGGTGCCTGGCCACGGCAGCCACCGTGCTCCGGCACCCACCTTTACCTCTCTTCTCACACGTTTGTTAGCCACCATGGAACCTAACCCTAACCAAGCCAAGCCCGCTACAGTTTTCCCGTTGCGAGAGGTGGCCAGCGTAGATGGATTGATTAGGGTACATGTTCCTTTTTCACTCTCAGAACTTTCCCATATACAAAAATTACTGGGTTCCTATACGTCTAATTCTACCACTTTCATAAAACAATTCCAATATCTTACCCAATCTTATAATCTCCCCTTTCATGACATCTATATGATCCTATCTAATAACCTACTTCCTGAAGAGCTCAGGCGAGTTTGGGAGCAGGCCAGGCAACATGCAGATGAAATTCACCAAACTCTTGCCTCCCACCCTCCTGAAGCAGAGGTGGTACCAGAGCAAGAGCCGCACTGGGATTATAATACTCCTGGTGGGATTTTAGCTAGGGACTGGTTTTTGACTTGCCTCCTGGCAGGTCTCCATAAGGCTGCCCTCAAGCCGGTAAACTATACTGAACTCTCAGATATCATTCAGCATAAGAAGGAAAACCCGTCCACATTTTTGGAACACCTCACAAAAGCTCTGTTATAGTATACTAACTTAGATCCAGAGACCACAGAAGGCAGCCAGTTACTAATGACTCATTTTCTTTTAATCAGTGCTACTCTGACATTAGGGCTAAATTTAAACATTTGGATAAAGGCCCCTTGACCCCACAGGCAGAAGTCTTAGAGTTGGCTTTTAAGGGGTACCATGTGAGAAATGACAAAGCCCGTAATCACTGTCATGTGTTAACCACGGCCTCCTGACTGGCTAAGGTGATAGACCACCCAATCCATGCTGTCAGTGCTGCTCCCCTGCCCCCCGGGGCTCGAGAATCACCAGGTCTGTGTTTCAAATGTGGTAAAAACCGGTCACTGGGCCCGAGCATACCCTAATCCTCATCTTAGTCCTAGGAAGCCTTGTCCAAGGTGTCAAAGGGAAGAGATATTTTCAGCAAAGGTAGGAGCTTCCATTTCATTTGCTCCTCCCATTTACCTTACCCCAGACTCGCCAGTAGCTCCACTCCTCCTTCTTCTAGCCTCCCAACCTCCCAACCCTAATGTGTCTTTTCCTTTACCAGCCTCCCAGGTAGACCCTCAAGTCTGGGATACCCAAAACCTTTCCATTATGAAACATCATTCCCCCATTGTTATCCAATTTCAAGATCCTACTAAGTACATTACCCAAGCTCAGTACCCTCCCTCTCTCCAGAGCCTTAAGGGACTTAAGCCTATTATTTCTGACCTTTTAAGAAAAAAGCTGCTTTGCCCCACCTCTTCTCCCTTTAACACCCCTATACTTGCTGTTAAAAAATCTGATGGAACCTATCGTCTGGTTCAAGACCTCCAGCTTATTAACTCCACAGTGGTTCCTCTCCATCCAGTAGTCCCTAACCCTCTCACCCTTCTATCCAATATCCCTCCAGGAACCTCCCACTTCTCAGTTCTAGACCTTAAGGATGCTTTTTTCCTATTCCTCTCAGCCCTCAATCTCGAAACATCTTTGCCTTCACCTGGACTGATCCTGACACTCACCTCTCCACACAGCTCACCTGGACTGTCCTTCCCCAGGGATTCTGGGACAGCCCACACCTGTCTGGCCAGGCTTTAGCTTGACCTGCTCTCACTGCCTCTCCCTAAATCTAAGCTCATACAGTATGTGGATGACATTTTACTTTGCAGCCCATCATTGGAGATCAGCAAAACTGATACCTCTGCTCTTTTAAATTTCCTGTCCAAAAGGGGCTATAGAGTCTCACTTTCTAAAGCCCAACTGTCTATCCCTCAGGTCATTTATTTGGGATTAACTATAGCCCCAACCCAAAAGGCTATTACTCTAGACAGAAAAAATACTAATTCAGTCTCTTGCAGTTCCTTCCACAAAAGAAGAGGTTTTATCCTTCCTAGGAGTAGCTGGCTTCCTGCATTCCTGGATCCCCTCCTTTTCTCTCCTCGCCCGCCCCTTATATGAGGCAGCTCTTGGCTCTCTGCATGAGCCCCTTCTCCACCCTGTTACTAAACCCTTCCAGAGACTCCAGCAAGCCCTTATCCAGGCTCCAGCTCTTCATCTTCCAGATTTAACCCGTCCCTTTTCTCTTTATGTAGCAGAGAAGGAGAGATATGCCCTTGGGGTCCTAGGACATCAACTGGGGCCCTCTTTTGCACCTGTAGCATACCTGCCAAAGAAGATGGACCTCACCGCTCAGGGCTAGGCACCCTGCATACGTGCCTTAGCAGCTTTTGAGCTTCTTATTCATGAGTCACCCACCACCGTCTTCTCCCACCACAATCTGTCCCGCCTCTTAACTTACAAAGGCTTACAAACCTTACCCCCTTCCTTAGTCCTTTCCCTCTAGGTGGCACTGGTAGAAGATGCCACACTCATTTTCCAATGCTGCCCACCCCTTAATATCTCAAATCTCCTACCTCAACCTAATGTTAATGATTCCCCATCTCACTCCTGCATAGAGATTTTAGAGGGTCTACTGCCCCACCCCTCACATATACAGGAGGGCAAACTGTCCCAGGCCACTTATACCTGGTACACAGATAGCAGCTCCTTTTTATGTGAAGGGACCCGTAGAGCAGGCTATGCCATAGTATCGGATACTGGGGTAGTGGAGGCACAGGCACTCCCTGCCCATACCACTAATCAGCAGGCTGAGTTGATAGCACTTACCCGTGCGTTCCAGTTAGCAAAAGGACACTCTTTAAATGTTTACACAGACTCCAAATATGCCTTTCATATCCTCCTGTCCCACGTGGCTATCTGGAAGGAGCACGGGCTTCTTACAACAAAAGGAGGATCCATAACTAACTCAGGTTACATTATGGACTCATTAAAAGCCTCCCATCTCCCCAAAGCTATAGGAATTATTCACTGTCGGTCTCATCAGACCGACAATGCTGCCTACCCCTTAATATCTCAAATCTCATCAGACCGACAGTTCCATTATTTCCAAGGGAAATAATTTTGGGCTGACCAAGCAGCTAAAACAGCAGCATTCCAAAGCCCAAAACTACCTCAATCACCTCAGGGGGTTCATACAGTACAGCCCACGTTCTCAGACACCCAGCAAATTCTGTCCTACCTACATCAGCTATTTCATCCTAATAGCAAGGCTCTGTTTCATTTTGTTAGGGCTCACCTCCAACCCACCCCTGAGGACTTAAAGTTCCTAAAAGCTATCACTGCCTCTTGTCAAATCTGTCAAAAGTCAGATCCCAAGACCAAATACCGTAGCTTTCCTTTCCCCACCCACCAGGCCAGGGGCTCCCTTCCAGGAACTGACTGGCAGCTGGATTTTACCCATATGCCCACAGTCAGAAGAGTTAAATATCTCCTGGTCTTGGTGGACACAATGTCTGAGTAGACTGAAGCATTTCCCACCACTAATAAGAGGGCCGAGACAGTTTCTGACATTCTCTGAGAAATCATCCCCCGGTTTGGAATCCCAACCTCTCTTCAGTCAAATAATGGCCCTGAGTTCACTTCCCAGATTTCCCAAAACTTGTCTAAGGCTCTTAACATCCCTTGGGATTTTCATATCCCGTACCACCCTCAGTCTTCAGGGAAAGTAGAATGAGCTAACTATTCCTTAAAAATGTCCTTGTTAAGATGTCACAGGAACTTCACCTTGACTGGGTAAAACTTTTACCTGTGGCCCTCCTTAGGCTTAGGGCTCTCCCCAAAGCCCCCTTTTCATCTTGCCCTTTGAACTCATGTATGGGTGGCCAGTTTTAACCCCTGGCCTCTCACCTAAAACCTCTCCCCTTCCTGATCACCTGCTTACTCCACTCTTATCCCACCTACGCTCCATATTATGGGATTTCACTGACCATTCATTACCTCAACCATGTGATAATTCATGCCCACCACTGATTAAAATAAGGGATCAGGTATTATTTTATCCCCCAGACCAATGCCCCTCACCCCTTCCCCCTAAATGGCAGGTCCCCCTTAGAGTAATTCTTGTAACTCCCACAGCTGCCAAGCTCAAGGGACCTCCGTATTGGATTCATCTGTTGCATCTTAAACCCTTTACTCTTCCAGCTCAAGATACCCCCTCATATATAGTAACTCAAACAGGGCCTTGTTCCCTGAAGTTCCAGAGGACACCAGGATCAGCCACTCTGTCTCCAGTTCCAAAAAAAATAAAGGTCTCATCCTTACTCAACTCTCTTGTGCCAAAAACTCCATATATACTCTCCCTTCTCTTCTTTCTCCTATATACTTTCAATGTCATGCTTAAATTTCCAGTTAACCCCTCAGCTGTTATTACAGGAACCATCATTAAACATAGAGCCAGAGGTACAAGGATTGTCAAAAGCCCAGGCAGTAAGAAACAATAATGAGTTTGTAGCTCCAAACTCCAAAAACTCACAAAGCAAACTTTAACATAACAGGTCTATCACTGACTGCAGCAGTGTCTCCTGGATGTTAAGGTAATGCCATGATACAAAAATTTACTTCAGGTAAAACATTAAAGGGTCTAATAATTATCCTTTTCAATAATTTCCTCCTTCTCCCCCCTTTTCCATTCTATTGTTATAATCATAAACTGTTAATATGTCTAAAATTTATTTCTTTTCAAACATTTTTTTCATAAGCTCCAGGGAGCCAATTTCACCTACCTAAATGGACCAGACTCACCCAGAATAAGTATCATTTAATTCTTTTCTTGTCATTCCTGGTATTGGGAACCTCTAAACGCCCCCCCTCTATCTTCCATCTTGGGACTCTCCTCTATTAATCACAGGATCTAAATTTTTTTTCTATTTTCCTCCCAAACATAATTTTTGTCTTTCCAGCATCTTGTGAAGTCCAAGCTGCCAGCCGACCCAGTTTCTCAGAGCCCAGAAAATACAGCCATAATCAGCCACCCCAGGACGTGGTCAAACACCCCAACTTCTCAACACCCACAAAGTCAGCATGAAGCATTCATGAGAGCCCTTACGGTGCCCCATTCCCACCCATTAAGATCCTCAAACCCCCCAAATTTTTATAATAAACAAAAGGGTGGAATTTAATTATTCAGCCACCTATAAGACTGCACTTCTGGGTCCTAAAGGCAGGCACATGAGGGCGGACCCTTGGGAACAAAGGGCCCACGTGACCCATGTGCACACATGCGTGGTTACCTCCACATGCAACTCATCTAAAGCCCTTCTGCGCATGTTTGGGTCACCCGCCATCTGCGTCATCAGCATCTGACTTACTCACACAAACCCCTTGTGTGCATTTACAAGGTGTGGGTCACCCATCATCAGCGTCTGACGTAGTCACATCTTCCCCCTGTGCACATGTGCTAGGTGGCCTTTAAAAGCTGGACGTGCCATCTTTGCCTTCTCTCTCTCCGTACATATTTCCTCAAGCCTGCGAGCACTTCCCTTCTCTAATAAACTCCTAGATGGGTTTTTTCACGTCTCGTGTCCTCTTTCCACTCGTGTCGGACATAATAATATTAACTTCTGCTCTAGCTAATACTTATATTGAATAGGTATGAATAGAGTAGATATCCTTCTCTTGTCCCTGGTTTTAGTGGAAATGCTTGGAGTTTCTCTCAGTTTAGATTTCTGTTGTCTGTGGGCTTGCTGTAAGTTGCCTTTATTATGTTGAAATATGTCATTTGTATTCTATTTCATCTTTTATCATGAAGAGGTGTTGGATTATGTCAGTGGCCTTTTCTGCATCTAGTGAGATAATCATATGGCTTTTGTCTTTCAGTTTGTTTATACAGTGGATTACATTTATTGATTTATATATTGCATTAATATATACCATTGTTGCATCTCAGAGTTGAAGCAGATCAATTATGGTGGATAATTTTTTGATGTGTTCTTAGATTCAGTTTGCATTTTATCGATAATGTTTGCATCTGTGTTCATAAGGGAAATTGGTCTGTAATTTTCTTTCTTTGTTAGGTCTTTGTGTGGTTTAGATATCAGAGTAATTGTGGCCTCATAAAATTAATTAGTTGATGTTCTTCTGTTTCTATTTTGTTAAATCATTTGAGGAGTACAGGCACTAATTCCTCTGTGAAACATCAGATAGATTTCTGTGCTGAATCCATCTGGCTCTGAGTCCTTTTGGTTGGGAGAGTTATAACTTCAAACTCAATTTCCCTAGGGTTTATGGGTTTGTTTAAATTGCTTATATAATATTGATTTATCTTTAGTGGGTCTCATGTATCAATAAATTTATCCATGTTTTTGAAGTTTTCCAGTTTGGTAGAGTACAGATGTTTTTTAAGCATGTCATTATGATTCTCTAATTTCCTTGGTGTCTGTTGTGATGTTCCCCTTTCATCTCTAATTTTGTTAATTTTGGATCTTCTCTTTTCATATTTTAGTTAATTTTGCTAAGGGTTTATCAATATTATTGATTTTCTTAGTGAATCAACTCTTCATTTTTATTTGTTTTATTCTTTATTACTTTTAAAACAACCTTATTTTACATACCAATCCCACTTCCCTCTTCCCACCTTCTCCCCACCCACCTTCATGCTCCATCCACCCCTCAGAGAAGGTAAGGCCTCCCATAGGGAGTCAACA
Organism: Ondatra zibethicus; assembly: GCA_004026605.1. Classification (NCBI taxonomy): domain Eukaryota; kingdom Metazoa; phylum Chordata; class Mammalia; order Rodentia; family Cricetidae; genus Ondatra; species Ondatra zibethicus. Next base: position 95,605 of record PVIU01006665.1, read on the forward strand.
AAGCCTGTCACATAATTTGAGGCAGGACCAAAGCCCTTCCCCTGTATCTAGGCTAAATAAGGTATCCCTCCATAGGGAATGGGCTCCAAAGAGTTCATGCAGAAGGGATAAATATTGGTTCCATTGCTAGTCTCCCCACAAACTGCCCAAGCCACACAACTGTCACCCACATTCAGAGGGCCTAAGTTCAGGTTTGCTAGATGTCAGTCCAGAGTCAGCTGTTTCTGTGGGTTTTCCCACCATGGTCTTGGCCCCTTCACTCATAATATCACTCTTCCCTCTCTATGGTTGAACTCCAGGAGTTTGGCCCAGTGCTTAGTTGTGGATCTCTGCATCTGCTTCCATCACTTGCTGGATGAAGGTTCTATGATAACAATTAAGGAAGTCATTAATCTGATTACTGGGGAAGGGCATTTAAGGTGCCCTCCCCACTATTACTTAGATTCTTAGCTGGGGTCATCCTTGTGCATTTCTCAGAATTTCCCTAGTGCCTGGTTTCTCACTAACCCTATAATGACTCCCTCTTTCAAGGTATCTCTTTCCTTGTTCTCCCTTTCTGTCCTTTACCCAACTCAGCCTTCCCAATCCCTCATATTCTCCTCCCTGCTCTCCTTCTCCCTTTATATACTTCTCTACCAACCTACCTCCCTCCCCACATTGCCAATTTCCTCAGGAGATCTTGTCTACTTCCCCATCCTGGGGGAATCCATGTATGTTTCTCTTAGGGTCCTCCTTGTTTCTTGTCTTCTCTGGGGTTGTGGACTGTGGTCTGGCAATCCTTTGCTTTATGTCTAATATCCACTTATAAGTGAGTACATAGCATGTTTGTCTTTCAAGTGCTTTTTGTTTGTTTCTATTTTATTGATTTCAGACCTGAGTTTAACTATGTATTGCTATCTACTCCTTTCGGGTGTTATTTCTTCTTTATGCTCTAGAGCTTTCAGGTTTACCACTAAGTTGCTAATATGAAATCGCTCCATTGTTTTAGTGTAGACACTTGTGTAGGACCCAGCCATGACAAGCTTAATAGAGGCCTGAGTCTCCAAACCTAAGGCAATATCTGGTTCCAAGAAAGACCACAAACTGAGACCACCCAGGAACAGACTATCCAAAAGGAATTCCTAACATTCCAACCATTGTAGATGGGAACACCCATTGTTTTTTCACCAGGAAAACCCTAGACAAATGTCAGCCAATCAGGTGTCCTGAACCTTTGAAATCCCTCACCCTCCAACTTTGCTATTATAAAAACCCAACCCTAGCTGAGCTTGGGGGCTCTCCAGTTACTCCAATACTTTAGACACACAGAGAGTCCGAGTTTGCATACTTGTGTAAGAATGAAGGCTCTTTGCTTTTATATACAGGACTCAGTCTCCTAGTTGATTTTGAGGGGACTCCATGATCTAGGTGTAACACTTGCCCATTAGAAGTGTTATGCCCAAATCCGTAGGTCCCCACAAAAGCCAACAAAGGAGACCGAGTCCCATATGTAAAAGCAAAGAGCCTTTATTTTAATCAAGTTTGCAAACTCGGTCTCTCCGCATGTCCAACATATCGGAATATCTGGAGAGCCCCAAGCTCAATTAGAATTGGGTTTTTATAGTAGTAAAGGTGGGGGTGAGGGGTCTCTGAGGTTCAGGACCCCTGATTGGCTGACATTTGTCTAGGGGTGTCCTGGTGAAGTGCTCGCAGGTGTTTCTATTTACAGTGCTTGGAATGCCAGGAATTTCCTTTGAATGATCTGCTCTTGGGTGGGGGTCGGGTAATCTCAGCCTGCCAGGCATTGTCTCAGGGTAAACTATTGAGACTCTAGACTCCATTTAAATTTATCAATGGCCAGAGTCCCAGTTGGAAGTAAAGAACTTCCTTTTTGCCCAGACTTAGATTATCATGGCTGGCCCTCACAGAACCACCTTCATCATGTCCCATAAGTTTAAGTTCTAGTATGTTGTGTTTTCATTCAATTATTTTAAAATATTTAATTTCCTTCTTGATTTCTGTCTTGACCCATTTTCATTCAGAAGGGAGTTGTTCTGTTTCCATGAGTTTGTATGATATCTGTTTTTTTTTTTATATTCAGCTTTAATAACATGGTGACCAGATAGGATTCAGTGTGTTATTTCAATTTTCTTGTTTCTGTTGAGAGCTTTGTGTCAACAGTATGTAGACAGTTTTGAAAGATGTTCTGAAAGCTGCTAAGACAAAAGTATATTCTTTGTGTTTGGGTGAACTGTCCTATTGATGTCTGCTAGTTCCATTTGATTTATGATATTATCTAACCTCAAAATTTCTCTATTTTGTTTTTGTCTGTTTGACCACCTATCTGTTGGCTGAAGAGGGGTATTGAAGTCACCCATTATCACTATGTGAGGGTATACATATAGTTATAGCTGTAGTAATGTTTCTTTTATGAACTTGGGTGGCCTGTTGTTTGGTACATAGATATTAAGTATTGCAATATCTTCTTGGTGTATTTTTCCTTTGATGAGTATGTGCTCTTCCCTATCTCTTCTGATTAGTTTTGTTTTGAAGTCTGTTTTATCAAAATTTAAGATTGCTATACCTGCTTGCTTCTTCAAATTTTTCCATCCTTTTACTGTGAGCTGTGTATCCTTGATATATGTTTCTTGGATGCAGCAGCAGGATGGACCCTCTTTTAATATATTCAATCTGTTAGTTTCTTTTTTTTAATTGAGGAATTGATACCACTAATACTGAGTGTTATCAATGAGCAGGGTTTTTTGATTCCCATTTTTTTTTTTTGTTGTGGTGTGAGTTCCCACTTTTGACTTACTGTTCTGGGATTATTTATTCTTCTTCTTTTTTTTTTTTTTTTGGTGGGGCATACATTTCACCTCTTCAGGTTGAAGTTTCTTCCTAGTGCCTTCTCTAGAGTTGGATTTCTAGATAGAAACTGTTTAAGTTTGATTTTACCTTGGAGTGTTTTTCTTTGTCTGTTATGATCAATGGGTTTGATGGGTATAGTTGTCTGTGCTAGCATCTTTGGTCCATTAGAGTTTGTAGAATATCTGTCTGGGCCCTTATGGGTTTTAGAATCTCCATTGAAAAAGCAGGTGTTGTTCTAATAGTCTGCCTTTATACATTACTTGGTCTTTTTCTCTTGCAGCTTTTAATATTCTTTATTTGTTCTGTATATCTTTTGATTATTATGTATATAAGGGAATTTATTTTCTGATACTATTTGGTGCTCCATATGTTTATTGTACTTTGATAGGAACTTTCTTCTTTAGTTGGGAATATTTTCTGTTATAAATTTATAGGAAATATTTTCTGTACCTTTGACCTGAGTTTCTTCTCCTTCTTTTGTTTCTATTATTTATAGATTTGGTCTTTTTATAGTGTCCAAGATTTCTGGATATTTTGTGCCTGGAATTTTTATATTTACTATTTTCTTTGACTGAGGTATCCATTTCTCCTATTTTGTCATCAATGTCTGAGAGTTTCCTCTATGTCTTGTACTCTGTTGGTGAGACTTCTGAAAGTTTTATCTGACTTACTAAATTTGTCATTTCCAGTTTTATCTCAGTTTTGGTTTTCTTTAGTGATTTTATTTCTACTTTCATGTCTTGAACTGTTTCTCTTATTTCATTCCACTCTGTGTTTTCATAGATTTCATTAACGGACTCACTCATGTCCTCTTGAAGGTCCTTTGATGGGGAACCTCTGTCAGCCAGTCATAGACTAGAAATATCTCCTAACAATCTTTGAAAGTCATTAAGAGTTTGCAATTGTTCTCGCCTAATTTGTGCCTTTCGTGTTCTAATTTTCTGTAAACCTATTTTGTAACCTAAGTAATTGACAGAATTTCTTCTTTGAATCTTTTCAGGAGTTGGAGTAGGTGCAATAACTGTTACTGGCCAGTAGGTGTCGCAGTTGTAGCCACGTGGCCG
>PVIU01006666.1:0-89035 GCA_004026605.1 Ondatra zibethicus
AACCAATGAAAGCAACACATAGACAGAAGGACCTCCTACACCATTTCCCCTTTTCTGTTTAAACAAAAAGGAATGCTTTAACTTTAACATAGTAAAATTACATATAACAAAAACAGTTATCAAGCAAGAATTACAGTCACATTATTTATATCTATTTTACCTTTTATCATAACAGAGGAAAACTATATAACTATTTATCTATTCTTCAACTCCATCAAAGACTCCAGAAGGATATAATATTACCTACGTAAAAAGGAAGTGCATTGTAAGCAACTTCCAAAACTCTAGAAGTGACAGAGACATCTTGCTGCTTGTACGTCACCCAAAGTTTTTCTGCACCATTGAGGCATTCACCTTCAGCCCATAGGACCATAGTATCCAGTAGACTTTTCCATTAAGCTGGAAATTTTAAAGACAGTTCAGTCACTCTCTTCTGTGTCCTGCACAATGTCTCTTAGACTTTTTCATGAAACAGGAACCCCAAAGGACCATCTCATCTTTAGGCAAGTTCAGCAGTCATCTCTCTGTTGGTACTGAATGTCCAGTGAAGCAGTCCAGGCAGGAGCAGTTTCTTGCCCAAATGAGTAGCAAACTCCATAAGGAGCCTCTTCAATGCCCATTTTCCTCTTGAAGTAGCTGGTGCTGCCAGGAGCAGACGTGTCTCATTGTCATGAAAATTCCTGAGTTATTTAAACATTTTAAATGCCATATTCTGTAGTCTTTGAAAGATATGAAGAATACCTATCTGAAATATATCTATTCACATCTAGAAAATCTAACACAAAATCTAATACAAATGACTATTATAGATGATTATGTATTAATCTATATTTCTTAATTATACATTACATTTTTAAATGAACTATACAATCACAATACCTTAATCAAGATCAGAAATACATATACATGTAAGAAAATTGACCTTAAATTTGTGTCAATAAATCAAGATTTATATCATTGCAAATTATTCATATCTATATCATATCCCTCTTTAAATGTAAAAGAACATTTATAAACAATATTTGGGAATATGGGCACAGTTTTTTCTCTCCAAACTGCTTTGTGCTATATGGGGGCACTGTTAATCAGGTCTTTCATGGTGTATCCTGTATGCTAGGTTCATTTCAGTTAAGCAAAGTAAGTTTTGGGGGTGTTCACAGCAACCTTTGAGAAGGGCGTGGTCTATTAAACCATATTTGCCTGGAGGCAATCCACAGGTTCGCCTCTTCTGTGAAAACAAAAGAAGAACCTTTTTTCCAAAGCATCATATCCTTAGACCCAAATTCTGAAGTCATAATACCTTTATAATATACATGCTGGTTTAGCTTAGCAGCTACACAATGAAACGTCTTTCTGTACTTAGCTCCTTCACAGTCAAAAAAATTCAAAGAAAACACAATAATATACATAATCCAGACTCTCTGTGAATTTTTCATCTTTACATGGCTTATTTTTCTTTACTCCTTTTAATCTATCAATATTTGTGCTGGATGTCTCTTTAAAGACTTTCCTGGTTTTTTAAAGCATTAGCTTTATTTTATGACTCTCTATACACTTTTTCTTCTCTCTCCCAAGCCTACGTACGTTTATCTAACACTATGACACATTTAGAGGTCTTTTATGTCTGAATCTGTCCTATTGCATCATCTTTAATTCTCTAATGTGTTGAAGAGTTTTTAAAATGCTAAGAAGCTTGGTTGCAGCTTCTCTGGATGTTGGCTCCACCTCTCTCCAATTTCAAAATGGTGGATGTACCATTTTTGCTAGCTCTGGGGCCACCAGGTAGGAGCTGCACTCAGCACTTTAACTCTGAGAATGAGTGTGCAGCACATAAACTCTTTTTATCTGAGTTACAGCCAAATCTGCCACGCAGAGCAATGTGCAGCCTGGAAACATCTCTGTGTATGGTGTCAGGAATCTGCCATGATCTCCCACCTGCCCAAACCTATCAGACCTAGCCCCACCATCTGTCCAGGCATGAAGATCCATGGCATGGTCTCAGCTACTTTCCTCCCGACCCTGAGTGGGCACACAAACACCCGGGTCCACAGATGCTTCATAGCTGGAGTTTGCACCGGCAGCAGGGCCCAGGAAGCCTCATTTTAAAATGTGTGGGTTTTTTTCTGCTGCTATTGCTGAGTCAGGAAAATCTCTCTGTGGCACACCACCACCAAACAGCAAAAAGCTGTGTTAACCTCTGTTTTTTCTGTGTGTCTAGAATTCCTTTTCAAGCCTTCTCAGGTTTTACATGTTAATGTAAATTAGTTAACCACATTGGGCACCACTCTGTAACACGAGGAGCAGGCTGCTTGTCATCCTGGCCACCCGGCTAGCTTACACCCAAAAAAATCACACAGAAACTCTATTAATTAAAACACTGCTTGGCCATTAGCTCTAGCCTCGTATTGGCTAACTCTCACATCTTGATTTAACCCATTTCTATTAATCTGAGTTCACCATGACGTCATGGCTTACTGGGAAAGATTTAGCATGTCTGACCTGGCATCTCCATGGTGGCTCTCTCTCTCTCTCTCTCTCTCTCTCTCTCTCTCTCTCTGCTTTCTTTCTCCCAGAATTCAATTCTGTCTTCTCCACCTACCTAAAAGTTCTGCCCTATCAAAAGGCCAAGGCAGTTTCTTTATTCAACCAATGAAAGCAACACATAGACAGAAGACACTCCTACACCACTAGCCTATTGTAGCAATAGAAGATCTTGTTATATTATTATTGTGAGGAGCAAAAATATGTTCACCTAGGAGAAAAAGGGGGTTTTTCTTTTCCAAGTTAGTAGAAAGAGGTTCAGGACAGACTTGACATGAAGCCTGTGCTAGTGACAGTTACTGTTTGTTCTTTATCAAGTAACATATTCTAGGTAATGAGTTATCATACTCAAAAGCTGGCACAATGAATTCTCTATCTGAGCAATAAGATGGGACAGGAGAAGATGAAGAAACTCTAGAAATGTAGTAATCATTTAACACCTTTCCAGCATACATTCACACACACACACACATATCCATGCAAAGACACACACAGACAGAGATACCACACACACACACATACACATTTACATGAATTGACATTATTCAACTGTACAGCATCACAGAATTAAGGATTCATCCTTCTAGACAAATTCAAGAGGTCATAGAGTCTACAGGTCAAACTAGAACAGTCTTTGTACCAGCCAATGTCATGTGTAAGGTGAAAGGGAAAAAGCAAGGATTATGGGGACAGAACTAGGGAACAATTATTTCCAAACATGATAACCAAAACAAGATCAAGCCCTACTGACAACATACAAGAAAGGATGTTTGAGGAATGTAGATGAGTGTGGTCAGGACAAGGCTTAGGATATAAAGAAATCATTAATTTTGATAGTTAAGGATAGAGTTTATAGATTATAGTAATGTTTCATTTGTATTTTAATAAATAAAGCTTGCCTAAAGACCAGGGAGTAAATCAGCCCCACTGGTCAGCCTTACAGTCCAGGAAGTGGTAACACACACCTTCAATCCAGCAGCCACACTAGTGTGCCACAGAAACTGCAAGGTAGCAGTACATGCCTTTGTTACAAGGAGAGCGGGCCCTTTGTTTGTCTCAGCCACCCGGCTAGCTTATACCCAAAATAACTATACAAAAACTGTATTAATTAAATTACTGCTTGGGTCATTAGCTCTAGTCTCTTATTGGCTAACTCTCACATCTTGATTTTACCCATTTCCATTAATTTGTATATCACCACGAGGTCGTGGCTTACTGGAAAGATTTAGCATGTCTGACCTGGCAGCTCCATGGCGGCTCTCCCTCTCTTTCTTCCTGCCAGAATTCAGTTCTATCTCCCTGCCTACCTAAGTTCTGCCCTAACACCAGGCCCAAAGCAGTTTCTTTATTAACCAATGAAAGCAACACAAATACAGAAGGACCTCCTACACCATGCCTTTAATCCCAGCCCTAGAGGGGATTGTAAAATGGGAGGAGACAGCTCTCAGACACAGTCTCATTTTGAGATTCCTGGAGGCAGGATCACCATTTTGAACTGAGGTAGAGGTGACTGGCTATTTTGCTTTTCTGACCTTCAGGTTGACCCCCAACATTTGTCTCTGGGTTTTTATCAATTGTGCTACAATAGGTAAGCAGATGTCCTTATATTTGTGGATGAAAAGTAATTAAGTACTCAGGAATAAGGAACTACCTAATGTTCTGTTAAAATGCTGCAGTGAGAAACAGCTTTAGTGAGTACGTTGTGGTGAGGCCACAAGTACTATACAGTAAAGGTACAGCTGACAGACCACTAGACAAATTCACAAAAAATATAATATTGTGGAGAACCTGTTTTGCAGAGCTGCGGGAACACCTGTCTTTTAAATAAATCACCTTAATTCTGTAGAAACTTTATGGAATCATAATAATTCTCCCTTCTATATTATCCCAGCAGTGTAAACCTGACTTTTCCTGTAGGGCAACTGGATACCTCCCCCCATACCATGAAGCCCTGGTGTGAAAGCATTCACTCAGTCAAACCTTCATTCTCATAGTCAAAAATCTATATAAAGCTAATCCCACACAAGTTTCTTTATTGACAGCACTCAGTGATAAGAAAGTAGCCCCAAACAGGAGGCAGTGTATCTGCTCTAACAGCAAACTCAGGAAGTTGTAAACTACTGTCCCTTTCCTCTAACTTAACAAACTATTAATATTCTGTTTTTACCCTTTACCTTGGTTTCAATTAACATAAGATCATGGCCCAGGAAACTGTTTTTTTCCCTTACCCCTAGAGATACAGGACAAAGTCCTGAGTCCATAAATCAGTCTCAGAGAAATCAGTTCTCACTTGGATACTGTCAGGTACCCTTCTGGGAGTTGAAAGCAAAACCTCCAAAGGGAAATCCCCTTTTTAGCTCAACCAGCTGAACACTAATTCTAATCAAGCCCACAAGTTACTATAGCTACCAATGCTGTGATCCCCGCCACCAGGGAAGAAATCAGAAATACCCAGAGAACACAACAACTATTGTGTTTTTCTGCAATTAATCATTAACTTCTAGTTATAATTAAGAAATGTAGTTGGTGCACAAAAACCTCTTCTTAGAATGCTGTAGTGATTTAAAAGTCCCATTCTTAATTGATATCTGCCGGAGAGCTTCACAGCCATGCCCCCTCTAAGACATAAAGTTCCTCTTTGTCAGATTCACCAGTTTTTGTGAGTCTGAAAATGCATGCTTGATACTATCGTTACCACCTATGAAATTGCTAACTTGTCTCTATGCCTATAAAAACTGAAAGCTTTGTAGAGAACGGCCCTTTTTCTCCTCCTCTTCCTCCTCTTCCCCCTCCTCCTCTACTTCTTCTTCCCTTCCTTCCCCAAAGAATAAAGAGACATGCAGGAGGAACATGTTCAAGTCCATCAGTTTGTTCTACCCATCAGATCCTTTCCCCAGCCAGTTTTCACCTGCCGTAGGGAATCTTACCTGGACCCTGTGGAGTTGCTGAGGATTTTACTCAAGGCTCCCTGATAGTATGCTATTCTAAACACTGAGATCCCAGGAGGCTGGCATTAGCGAGTATACTATTGAGCTGCCTATATAACAGTTAATCTTTTACAGTAACCACATATTGCCTCTACATTTCTTAAAACAAAATCTTATGTAAGGCTGAAGAATAATCTTGGCATGGAAATGTACTTGTCACACACCTGAAGCCTGGGTTCAATCTCTGAAACTCATGTAAGGCTACAGTGGCAGGCGTCTGTAATGGGAGATGCACCAGGAGCATCAGGCATGTGTGTAGGGAATCAGCATTACAAGACAGATGTTGACTTACAAACAAGGTGGGAAGAGAGAGCAGACCTGTGACAAAGGTGTCCTATGACCTCCCTGTGTGTGCTATGGCATTCACACACACACTTTTTTTTGAAAGCTATCATTAAGAAATTATATTAAAATTCTTGCAATCTATTATATTGCATGACTTTCAGGAAGTTAATAAATATCTTCGTATGTTGTCGCTTATAAAACAAGTAAGCAAATTAGAGCAATGACTAATTATTGGTAAAAATAAACAAAAAATGACCTTATTGTAAACATAAACCATGTAAATAAACAGAGCAAAGCACACAAAATTCCATCCCTCAGGAAAAAACAAAGCATGGTAAATGTCAGTTTTTCTATTATTATTCTCAACAAGACAAACATCTCATTAACATTTGTAGAGAAGAATTGTGGGAATCAGCAGCTGGTACCTTCCTATTCCTCACTGCCTCTAAGGAGGAGAAACCAGAGGAGTTAATCCATGAGAATCCTATTCTGGGGAGTTCATTTTCATCCATATATACAAATGTCTGCTGTACAATTATCTGCTCAGTAGACATCTCTATACAATCTTCTCAATGAGCTGATGTCATTGTGAGAGGCAGGACGATTTGTAGAACACAAAAAGAGGGAAGCAAGCTTGATATTATAATCTCTAAGCATATAATAAATACAGTACTGAATCAGGTTCTATAAACAATGTAATAACAAAGAACACTTGGGGAATGTGAATGGTTATAACCTGACAGGGCTAAGGCTAAGGATATCAGGATTTATTTCATTTTGATAGTTAAGAATGGAATTATTAAGATAAGCAAATGTCCTTATTTATCATGGATTAAAAACAAAAATTCAGGGATAAAATACTATAAAATACTGTTTTTAAATATGTCAGTAAGAAACTAGTTAGCTATCACAACCTTCAGCTGTGAAGCTCACCTTTCTCTATTACCTTCCCTGATCCTGTACAAGCCTTAACAGGAAGAGTCACTTGGTCCATTCATTGTTACAGTTGCCTAAGGTTGTATCTATAAAACCTTACACAGGGTCTGGAAATAAATATTAACAGAAGATAAGGAAGCAGGGAGCAAGGGCAAAGTATACTCCCATTTCTTTCCATCTGATAAAACAAAAGGTAAATAAGGAACAAAGTGTTTTATTTCAGCACACAGTTCAAAAGTATGATCTATCATTGCAGAGAAGTCAAGGCAGGAAGCTGATATGGCTGGGTACATCCAGTCCAGAACACAGAGAGGATGAATACACGCATGCCTGTCAGTGTTCAACTCACTTTCTCCATGCTCACGCCACCCAGGACTCAAACCCAAAGAATGGAGCTGCCTAAGTGGGCTGGGTCTTTCCACACCACTTAACTTATTCAATACAGTCACCTACAGAAATGCACACAAGTCAACCTGACTACAGTCCTTCATTGAGACTCTCTTCTAGATGATTCCAGGTGATTCTAGACTGTGTCAAATTGACAGTTAAAACTAGCAACCACAGACAGGATGAGATAAAAACACAAGAAGAAAGGCTACAGAAAATAGCATGCACTACACAAGTGAGGAGTAAATGCTAAAGAGACCAAGGACAACCTTGGAGGGAAATAAATGCAGAGTGAACACAGAGCCAGAGTTCTCCATCTCCCGTCCTGCGTCAGTGCAGAAGCACATTCTGAAACAAGGGACAAGTTCTCTAGGGGAAGAGACAATAAACAGAAGAAAGCACTTGTCTAATTCTCTGAAGTCAAGAGTTTAAGGCTGAGGGAAGAGGCGGCTCATGTGAGGAGCACTTGGAAATGGCCATGTAAGGAACACTCTTCCCTGCTGGACCTCACTCCATTCCCATCTTTAACCATTGTTAAGAAGGCTTCCCAACTTAATATTTTTTTCCATCTTGTAACCAGTCACCTGATTAATACAGAGAGCAGCCACTGTGACTATATACATTACATGGAACTGCTGACAGGGGGTCACGTAATCCACCTCTCTCTCTCTCTCTCTCTCTCTCTCTCTCTCTCTCTCTCTCTCTCTCTCTCTCTCTCTGCTCTGAGTCCTTCAAAACTTTTCTTCACACTAGACATTTGCCACTTTATCCAGACACAGAAGTTCAAGGACCTCATTAATCCGTCTTCTTTTTTCATCTCTTGTCATAGTCATTGGCAGTCTCAGAGCTGCTGAAAACTCTCTGTTGTCTCTCACAATCACTGTGAACATCACCACGTCATTCTCAAGGTTAAATAGTATTCCAATTAAATATAGTTATTATTAAGATAATCATTCTAACAAATGTAACCTAATGCTAATATAAAACTTACACAATGTAATACTCTCCTGAAAAATAAGCTTTCCATTTTACTAATTTCAAGTACAGAACCTGATGCAGTCATTTTCACACCCCTCCCATTTGCCTCCAAGTAGAGCTCAGGGATTTTGGTGATAGCTACCTGCAATTATTTGCAGAAAACATCTAAGCCGTGGAGAAAACTGAAGGGCAAAATTGAACAACAGTAGTCCTTTGTAGAATTGAAGCACAGTTGCAATTACTAGTACTGTGCCGCAGATATCCTATGCATACCCTCCACATCTTCCTATTTGATAATGCCACCCTCAGCCTGATGAGTCATTATGAAAGGTAATGTAGAGAAAATCGGGCCTATAAATGTGTCATATAATGAACTGGAAACACACAAATCCATTAGTTGAGCATCTAACCACACAGAATCAGGAGAAATCTAAAATTACAAACCCACCAGTACTTACTTGTGGCACATACCCAGAAGTACATTTGAAATTAGCAGATCGAGGTTTTCCATTTATCAAAATATCTCCTGATAATCCACGTGGATTTTTCCTTGAAGCTAAGACATCTAATAACCTACAAGGATTACATATGTTGTGTGGTTTGCTTCCTCCCTTTAGTAACAGCTATGAGCTTTCAGATACTCAGAATAAAAATGTTGCATAAGTTTAACTGAAGTCTCTCTCTCTCTCTCTCTCTCTCTCTCTCTCTCTCACACACACACACACACACACACACACACACACACACAATGTTTCTGTTCAGTGTGTGCTGTAATACAGCCAGAATTACGAATGTAAGACATGATTCATATGACCTCCCCTCCCTGCGATTTGACCTTGGGGACTCAAACTGATAATGTGCTGCTGTAGTTTGAGAATTAGGCCTGGTGATGATTTCTTGTCTCCACAAAACTTCTCCTTCACCATTATAATCTTAATACTATCTCCCCCACAATAAATAATAATATTACTCAACACCTCATGCCAATCACTGTCATTTCCTAGCAGTAAAGTGACCTAGTAAGACTTCCTGCTCTTGGTATAAAATTAGAATCTACTCTCCTGCATGCTATCCACAGCACACTGGGCAACACTTTCACATACTCACAGATACACTCACAGAATACCTAAATAAGTCCTATAGAAGTGTTTTTCACAGCACAGAAACTGGATACAAAGTGGAGCACCATTAGTAAAAACTCAGAAACAGATATTGGGGTTAAACCAGAAGACCAGAAAAGCTAAGCAGTCAATCACTAACTTTTACATGGACGTGTTGTGGGAAATCCTTTAACCAATAGCTTTTAAGATACTGGTCCACTTTGGGTGTAATCTCCTGTACTATAAGTGCAGACAAAAAAGTATGTGTGACCCCTTTTTTCTGCTGGATTTGGTTCCAGTCCCCAGCACAGGAAGAGGACTGCAGATCGCTACCCTTACTGGAAGTTTATCCCCAAATAAATAAACTTTTGTTATACTCCATTCTGAGCTATTGTAGAAGTCTTAGATACGACTACACAACCTCAGTCCAAAAATGGTGTTCCAGCCTTCAGGAATCTCAGAGTGAGACTGTGTGAAAGCTGCCTCCTCCCGTTTTATAATCCTCTCTAGGGCTGGGATTAAAGGCATGCACCACTACTGCCTGGTTTCTATGGCAAACTAGTGTAGCTTCTGGGATTAACAGTGTGTGTCACTGTGTCTACTGGTATTAAAGGTGTGTGTCATTGCTGTCTGGTTTGTAAGGCTGGACAATATGACTGGTTTACTTTTCTGATCTTCAGCCAAGCTCTATTTATTGAAATATAAATGAAATATCACAGCAATAAAGGGCTTTTTTTATGCTTTTCATTATACTCACAAAGATCTACTACGATCTTGTGGTCCCATAATTGCATTGAGGTCAGGTTTCATGATCCCACTGTAAACACAAAATTATACTGGTTGATTTTCTTTATGTAAAGGAAGTTATATTAGTTTAGGGTCAATGGTGAATGTGCTATTGAAGTTGAATAAAATTATACACAGAAAAGAAGTGCAAACTGATAAAATTAAAACATTATTAGAAGCCTATTACTTATAAAAGATGTCACTTGCTAATGGAAATTCATCAAAAATGCCTCAGATATCACAAACCCTTGCTGTTTATTATTTAAGGACTTGTCTTTTGTGAAATAAGGCAAATCTAAGATAAGTGCTCCTTGAAGCAAGTAGCAGTTTCTCATGAAGACTCCATTACACAACGGCCTTTATGTGCTGAGGATGTAACAGCTTCTTGTTAATGTTTGATGATCAGTATCTTCATATAGCCCTGCTTACTGCCTCATAAGCATCTTCACAGGAAAGCAATGATTCATGGAATATGGGTAGTAATGTAATTACTACTAAAATAGAACCAAACAAAAATCAGTGAATCTTAAGTAGAAATCCAAGTACTAGAAAGAAGCTCTCAGAGGACAGAAGAGCATTGCCAAGTTTAACACTGAAAACCACAAAACAAAACAAAACACCACCTTAATCAAAATAGAAAAGATAAATACACACCTACAAAAATGATGATTTCTTTCCCTGATAAAGAGATTAGCATCCACTCAGTTTAGAATTGGGAGACATCCCTCATGTAGATGACATTATTTATTGATATAGGTACAGCACAAACACAAATTATGTCCAAAAAACTGATTGATTGATTGATTCAGGGTAATGAATATTCAAATTGAAAGGGACATAGTCTTTTATTCTTATAGAAAACTTAGCTACAACAGGCAGGGGAATCTCAGGATACTTGCAGTCTGCTAGCCTGGCATAACCAGCAGTGAACAATGAGGAACTCTGTGTGCAACACAGTAGAAGGTGAAGACCAATGCTCAAGGTTTTCTTCTGGCAGCCTTGTGCTACAGGTGTGTCATAGCATCCACACATCTGCACATGTGAACATACACACATATACACTTAAAACACAAACATAAACACATATATATGCATATACACTTACACATTAACTACATTAACATAAACAGATATATACACATACACACACAAACATACTCTGATAATAGCTAATAGAGAAAGTTTGTGTTGAAAAGTTGTTCAATTTTGTGGTCACTGCTTCATGCACATATCTGATATTTGATAGTCATTCTATCACATTTGGATTTTTATTATTATTTTATTTTATTATTTTAAAAAATATACCAATCCAAATTCCCTCTTCCTCCCCTTCTCCCACTTCCCTACCACTCCTTCCACACACCCTCCCTTCACCCCCCTCCAATCTTAAGAGAGGGCAAGGCACCCTGCCCTGTGGGAAGTCCAAGGCCCTCCCCACTACATCCAGGTTGAGCAAGGCATACATCCAAAGAGAACAGGATCCCAAAAAGCCAGTACATGCAGTAGAGACAAATCCCAGTGTCATTGTCATTGGCCCCTCAGTCTTCCCCAACTGTCAACCACATTCAGAGGGACTAGTTGGATACCATGCTTGTTAATTCCAGTCCAGTTGGAGTTGGTGAGCTCCCATTAGCTCAGGAAAACTGTCTCAGTGGATGAACCCCTCATGGTCTTGACTTCCTTGCACATACTCTCCCTCCTTCAGCTCTTCAACTGGAGTTGGGAGCTCAGTCCAGTGCTCCAGGAATCCAAAAGGATGACCCCAGCTATGACCCTAAGCAATAGAGAGTGTGCCTGAACTGGCCTAGCCCTGTAGTCAGACTGATGATTATCTTAAATATCACAATAGAACCTTCATCCAACAACAGATGGAAACAGAGACAGACACCCACATCGGAGCACACTTGATTTTTTACAAAATGAAAAGCCACGCTGCACTGTTTCTCGGTACCTGATGTTATGAAAACTTAGTACAGCCTCTCCAGTCAATGTGTTTAGGTCAGTGGTGTCCATTCCAGGAAGGTCATCAGGATTTCTTTCTATCATTAGGATTGCAACAGGTTATTATTAGCTCAAGATGTCTTCCTTCCTGTATAAGAAAAGGCAACAGTAAGTTGATGGTCCATGCAAACAACATTATTACACAACACAGCACACTTGTGAACTGTTTAAATTGTGCAGTCTTAGGCAGATTCCTTCCTGATGAACAGTTCATATGGCTGTGATTACCTGAGGCCCAATGGGAACTCTTCATAACTAAGTACATAGACTCCCTGTAGATACCAAATTCCTGAGAAACAAATGGACCCTAACAAGTAGAGCATGAATATTATTCATATTCATAAAGGAAGAAGGCAACATATGAGGAGGCAGATTGGTTTACTTCAAAAACATACTATGATTAATATAAGTTCAGAGGCAGAACACATGACCAGCATCACCACATGTCCTGTGTGTGCATGTGTTTGTGTGTGTCGCATGTATGCATGTGTACATGTGTGTATGTTCTGTATGTTGTATTATGGGGTATGACATAATAAAAAGTTGGACTTGCACAGCGATCTGGAGACATTTTTGACTATTTCCAGCTTCAGACTGCACCTCTGGTCATCAGGCATCTTTAGACAGCCAAGAAGATGATCTGCTAGCAATGACATCGTCATTGCTGTAATGGGTACGTTTAAATTCTAGGAAGACTCAGATTTTAAAATGACAGGGATAGGGGTGCCAAATCAGTAGCTAAGCAGCTTAAGGATTTAAAGGAAAAACAATACAAATGAAATTTAAATGTCTCATTTCACAAGTTATCAATGTCTGCTTTAAAGTAAGACCTTTAGTGAACTGAGCGTGTGAAACAGTTTAAAATACCATCTTCAACACCAGGAGCATCCTTAAAGCAGACAGGGTGGGAGCAGCTGTGTGAAGAGCTCTGATGGCAACCAAAGCAGACAGGGTTGAGGGACAGCAGCAGGGAAGCTAACCCAGCCCCTCCTGCCTCCTTTCCTCCCACAAGCCATAAAACCTCCAAATCACAGGTCAAACTCCAGAAAAGGCAGGAAAACAAAATCTGATAAACACATCTACAAGAAGACTTGTTAATCTTGAGGAAAATTTTTAGCAGTCTGTCACCAGCCAAACCTGGATTCTCAGAACAAAGGCATACTCTAAACCCTGTGCCTTGAGATCCAGAAGGCTTAGGCTTTGGGAATTAGGACAAACCAAACTATGGAGTTAAACCTCAGCTACATCAGTGTACTCTACTCAGAAATCGCTGGAAGAATGTTAAACCCCTCCTGTTCAGAACATGTCATCTGAAATATCAATCATGAATTTCTAGGCATGGGAGTAACAAAACTAAAGATTCCTAAAGTGAGAACTTAGAGGGAGGTTCACAATTAATCCAGACTGCAATTAGCACTCATTAATAATATGACAACTGATTGCTACATTCAAAGACAGAGAGGAATTACAGATTTCTTATCACAAGACACAAAATCTATATTCAAAACATTCATAATTAAGATTTCAAAAATGCATTTAGCAACCACTTAAACACTAATAAATTAACAAGGAGAAGTAGAGAAACTCACAACTGATACTGAAATGAAATCCATTCTCAATGAGAATAATCATATGGAAAAAGAATCTCCATGTTGGAAAGAGAGAGAGGTACACAGGAGCATAAGGGATCTGCAGGACTTGTTGGAAGAGTCTGAAGTTCCTATACAAGAATGCCTATGATGGGAGGTGATTCAGGAGACAGCAGCACATAGAGAAACACAGGCCTGGGCCTGAGAGCACAGCTCAGTGCATGTTCAGCACGTGTGAGGCCAGGCAGCAACTCCAAGGTGAAACAGGTGCCCAGGTGACTACAGGCTGGCAGGAGAGACCTACCATTCTCCTGAGACTTAACTCCACCACAGTTATTTGACCTGACACTGTCTCCTCCTGCATGGCAGAGTGGTGCTGGGAATAAACTCACTGGATCAATCACCGTCATGGGGATATGATGTGAAAACACGGGTGGATATACTTACGTTTATCCACATGTCAGATTATTGAAGAACAACGCATTCATAAGCTGCATCAACTTTTCTTGCCTTTCATTTCCCTGCACTTTTGTTTCTTCTGAGGTTTGTGGCTTTCGGCACGTGTAAACTGGTTCCTTCTGATTCTAATGACCAACATTGTATCTCAGATCACACACTGCATTGAGCACATGATACACAGTGTCACCCATAAAGGCTTACAGTGGTGCAAGGGTTAAAGCAGAGCTGTGGAAGGGAAAACAGAGCTGATACCCATGCAGCAGCTGTTCTGGAACAGGGAGGCCAATAAATACTCTGTATGCCTGGAGTCAGCTCGTACTTTGGAGCAATCTGCCCCATGAACCACCTCTCTATCTTAAATGACACTGTACCTTGAACCAACTGAGTAAGTGCATCCATGCATGATTTGCACATGGCATCCCCATGATAGCATTAGATTCAATGAGTTTATTCCCAGTTCTGCTCTACCATGTAGGGGGAGACAGTGTCAGGTTAAATACCTGTGCTGGATGTAAGTCTCAGGAGAGCAATAGGTTCCTCTTGCCAGCTGTCATCACCAGGGCAGCTTGTTTCACCTTGGAGTTGTTTCTTTGACCTCACACGTGATGAACATGCACAGGCCCATGTTCCTCTATGTGCTGTTGTCTTCTGTATTGCCTCCCATCACAGGTGTTCTTGTAAAGGTACTCCATCCAGACTCTTTCGCCAAGTTTTGCAGATGCCTTATGCTCCTGTGTACCTCTCTTTCTTTCCAACTTGGAGATTCTTTTTTCATATGATAATTCTCATCCAGAATGAATTTCATTTCAGTATCAGTCTTGAGGTTTTCTAGTTCTTCTTAATCGATTGGTGTTTAAGTGGTTGCTAAATGCCTTTATTGAAATCTTAACTATAATTGTTTTTAAAATAGCTTTTGTGTCTTGTTATGAGACATCTGTAATTCCTTTCTTCCTATCTTTGAATGTAGCAATCAATTGTCATATTATTAATGATTGGTAACTGCAGTCTGGATTCTGTTGTGCCCACGACTCGAGTCCCCCAATGAGACCACCATGGAGCAGGTTGCTGATGCAAACACCCAACGGTCTTTGATGAGAAGCTCGAGCCTAGTCTGTTACCCAACACTTAAACACAGCAGACAAAGGGAATGCAGCCCCAAACTCAGGGGAGGGTGAGGTTTTAAAGGAAAAAGAAAAAAAAACACAAACAGGGCGTTACATGTGTTGGTGTATCAGGATTGGGTCAGGGGTATGGGGCAAGTCAATTTTTAAAATTATTGGTCAGGTTATTGGCTCAAAACCACAAACTGCATACGGGATGTCTGCTAGAACATCTGGATCCTGTTACGTTTATTGCCATGTCTTCTGATTGGCTTTGTCTAGGGGTTTATTTAAATTTTTCTGCCACAGCACATTCCATGATTTTGTTTATTAAGAACTAAATTCAAACACTGGTCACCAGATGTCTTCAAATGAGGCCCCTTTTCAAGATGGAGTCCATGAGGCTAAGTAGGTTTTTCTAGGTCCTCACATCACTTGTGAACCTCCTATGTTGTCACTTTAGGAATATTTGATCACGTTTATTGACGAGCCTAGAAATTTGCAATTGAAATTTCCGATAACATTTTTTGAGCAAGAGGTTTCACATTCTTCCAGCCATGTCTGAGTAGAGCACACTGATGTGGCAGAGGTTTAGTTTCATAGTTTGTTTTGTTCTAATTCCCAAAGCCTAAGCTTCTGGATCTCCAGGCACAGCATTTCGAGCATGCCATTGGTCTGAGCATCCAGGTTTGCCTGGAGTTGGAATGCTAATGCTTTTCCTCAAGATTAACAGAGCTTCTGGAAGATATATTTAGCAGGTTTTGTTTTCCTGCCTTTCCTGGAGTTTGACCTGTACTTGGGAGGTTTTATGGCTTGCTGCAGGAGGGAAGGCAGGAGGGGGCTGGGCTGTTTTCACTGCTGCTGTCCTTCAACC
This sequence comes from Ondatra zibethicus, assembly GCA_004026605.1. Lineage (NCBI taxonomy): Eukaryota > Metazoa > Chordata > Mammalia > Rodentia > Cricetidae > Ondatra > Ondatra zibethicus. Next base: position 16,024 of record PVIU01006666.1, read on the forward strand.
CTGTCTACTTTGGTTGTCATCAGAGCTCTTCACACAGCTGCTCCCACCCTGTCTGCCTTAAGGATGCTCCTGGAGGAGGCTGCCTGAGCAGTTGGTCCTTCACAGGCAGGAGCTCCCCTCCCAAGATGTCAGCTATTAGAAAGGAAATCTGGCTGTGTTGACGATGATGTTTTAAACTGTTCACATGCTCAGTGCACTAAAGGTCTTACTTTAAAGCAGACACTGATAACTGTGAAATGAGACATTTCAATTTCATTGTATTGTTTTTCCTTGGAAGTCTTAAGCAGCTTAGCTACTACTGATTTGGTGTCCATAATTATTGTCCTTTTGAAATCTGTGTCTTCCTAAATTTTTACTTATTTCCTTTTTTAAAAAAATGTGTTCCAGGATGCCCTTGCAGAGCTGAGGAGACAAATTGTGGCATAGTTCTCTCCTCCACCTCGGTGTGGGTTCCAGAGACAGAGCTGGGTCACCAGGCTGGCACAGCTGGAGCCTTTAGATCACTTCCCCTCTGAGCTATCTGTCTATCCTTACGTATTATTTTCTGATTGCTTCTTAAAAAACTGTTTTTAGATGAATGCTTTCCATTTTAGAAGAAGTGTTAAAAACATTCAAGCTCTTCACTGAGGAAGCCTGGGGAATTTCTCCTGAGAGAAACCTGGTTGGAGCAATCCTCAATTGTGTACCTTTCCTTAGGTGGAGCCTAGGGTTTGCTCTGACTTTTTCTGCGCCAAGGATGCTGAAGAGAGTTTAAAGGAGTTTAAAGGGAAAGAAAATGTAAAAACTATCCACAGGGAGAGGACTGCTCTCCCTCAGCACGCAGAGTCACTCCCTGGCTTTCCTGCCCTCCAGCATCTTGACTAAGTTAAAAGAGCTTTGAGTTCTTTATATTCAGTTTCGTTTCTGCTGCACCATGTGATTATTTTTGCAGTGTGTGTGTGTGTGTGAGTGTGTGTGTGAGTGTGTGTGTGTGTGTGTGTGTGTGTGTGTGTGTGTGTGTGTGTGTGTGTGCAGTGGGTTGGCTTATAAAAAGAGCAGCATAGGAAGCCAGAGGTAGTAAAGCAAAGGCAAGACTGAGGCAGCTGAGAACTGTTCTTGCACCTGTGGAATGGGGATCAGATATATTTCCTTTTTCTTCCTTCAAGAAGCAACTGAGTCTGGAAGCTGAAGTTAAAATCCATTTCCAAGAGGCAACTGAAGGACATTCTGGAGAGGCAGGTATGTTTTGTCTGGTCTGCAGGGGTGTGACTGGCTTTAGGTGTAAGAAGCTCAGTTTCTTTCTTTTGACAAGAGACAGATGCAAAGCGGCAGCCTGACTCCAGCGCCCCTGCCCTGGCCACTTCAGCTCAGGCCCCTGGCAAGGGCTACATACATTTTATCATGCTGTTGATTTTATTCTCATATATGGGAGCAAGTTGAAGAGACCCTGTGATGTCACCTGTTATCTAAATTCTCATGATTCTGTACATTCCCCTTCCTCAGCATAATCTCCTCAGGCTCATCTGTGTGCACTGTGCAGTACAATTTTATTCCTTTCTCTGGCTGAATATCATTCTATTGTGTGGGCAATCACACTCTGTGAAGCTATACATCTGTAGGTAATCTGTTGATGAGAGATTGGGTTACGGTCACATTTTGTTACCTGTGAATATGGCTGCCGTGATCACTGGTGTTCAAATGACTGTCCAAATCCTTATCTGTGTATTGAATGTAATCAAAGCAGAGTTCTTGGATCAAACATTACTATTCATCTTATAGAAAACAAGACTGTGTTCTCCATGAGGTAGCATCATTCTCTGTTCTTAGCAGCAGTGCACAAATACCTAATTGATCTGAATTCTGATTCACATTTATTTGTTTTTGTTTTGTGTGGTAGCTGTCCTGGTGGGTACAAAGTGACATCTTCTGTTTTGAATGGCAGTTCCTCAATATTTCCTAAAGCCTCGTTATAATGCAGACTGGGATTGAAAGATTGTTGAGCAACTACACCAAGTAGGTCTTAAGATAGCCTCATTCTTGCTTAAACTGCAAACACAAGCAAAACCAAGCAAGTGATTTCAAGTAAGTAAGAAGCAAGACTCAACCTCAGTGAAGTCTAAGAAGCCAAGGGACATGAGATCACGTGACTACAGACTTTTACACCAGTCTCCAGATCCACAAGACAGAAATCTTGTAGCTAAAGTTTCTTAACTTTGCTCTTATGTTTTCCTCATAAAGCAGACTGACATGTTGCTGTGGGAACATAGACACTTTATCTTTCAGTCTGGTACTTCCCAGTTTGTACACTGCATCTTTTCAAATAATTTCTTCAAAATTTAGAGTTGTCTTTTACAGAGTGATTAGCAATATTGAATGTTTTCTCATGTGTGTATGGCCATTCATAAACCTGCTTTGGAGAAATGAGAGTCCAGTGTGCTGCCCATTTTAAAATTGTGTTGTAACTGTAGAGGTTCAAGATATTAATCTTTTATCACATACTTAAAGTACAGTGATCATCCTTTGGTGCAAGAAAGTTCCTTTTTTTTTTTGCAATGTTGATTTTATCTATATTCACCCTGTGGAGATTTTGATATCACCTTCAAGAAATAATCTGTCCTTGAAATCCAAGCTAGGTAAAACAGAGACTAGGTTAGCCCCAGGCTAGCCTATTACAATTAAGGTCTGCTTTGCTTTCTGCAGACAGAATCTGTCAGGAGGGGGGTTGTAAACAGTGAAAGGTCAAGTAAATACACATGTAATTCACACTGTTTATTAATTAGGACATCTCAGTGTATGTGTGATTCATGGACGTGTTCCAACGCTCCTATACATTTTCAGCCATTTTAAATTCACAAAGGGAACAAGGGCTTAGAACCCACGGCTCTGCCATTTTGCTGGGTCTTTAAGGCTTTGCAAACTCACGTCATTGGCAGTGAGCAGTAATCTGGAACCTGTAGGCACTTACAGATTGTGGGAGGTCACACGCTAAAGGCATTCATTGCAAGGCTTAGCATATTGTAGGACTTTATGAAGATAGTGTTGTTTGGGCTTTATTCCATTGAAGACAATCTTTATTCATGCTGGCAGCCCAGGTCTTACCAAATCTTCTTTAGAACTGTGGAAAAATGACAGAGAATGTCCTCTGTATCTGCTTGCCGCCAATAGGAAATGTTCAAATGTCATCAGTCCTAAGTCACCTTGGGCTTGAGTAACACTGAGGCGGAGAATGCCTTTGTATTCTTCTTGCAGATTCTAGCTTGGCAAGTTGCTATGGCCGGACTACAATTGATGGCTCCCATTTGTCTGGTGGAGAACCACACAGATCAGCTGTCTGTGAACCAAACAGCCATAGAGATTCTGAACAACATTTCCCAGCCAGTGGTAGTTGTGGCTGTTGTTGGATTGTACCGTACAGGGAAGTCCTACCTGATGAACCGTCTGGCAGGACAGAATCATGGTGAGTGGCATGCTGGGTACTAGCCAAAGGTCTGACTGTCTTTGTGCCGTTATCTAAATTCTGATTCCCAATTAAAACAAAGGAAAGCCAAACCCCCTTCAACAAATCTACCCTTTCAGGCTAATTTGCATGAGTAATTACTGCTCCCCAGTAATTGGTTCTTGCATTCTTTCCTTCCATTCCATCAAGGAAACTCTCTCCCAGGAGTGCTCAAGACAGGGCCTTTTCTGATGCCCTAAGCAATGGGATCCCATGTGTTGGTCTCTGGTCTCATACAGCAGGTTTTCTTTCTCAATAAAGTATTTCCACCAGGGGGAAATTTCTTTGAATACCTAAGACTTTAAAAATTTGTGTAGGGCTGGAGGGATGATCTAGGCTGCTCTTGAAGAGGACAGGATTTGGTGCCAGTACCCATGTGGTAACTCAATATTCTCTGTAACTCCAGCTCTGAGGATTTGCTGCCTTTATTTGGCCTTTATGTGTTTGGGACATGTGCATGGTACACTCACATACGTGCAGTCAAAATTCTGAAAGTAATAAAATGAAATCAATAAATCTTAATAACTATTCATTTATAAATAAATCTTTTAAAAAGTTTTAAAGGACTTTCTATCTGTTTATAGTTGCACACTCCTGCTTGTTTTTGCTACTTTTCTTTACTAACTTTGAATATAAAAACACTTATGACAATTTCCTTTTTCTATTTTTTCATTTTTCTCTTGTGTGTCTCTGACATGGAACCCATGCCATTTCCCACAATTTATAAAAAAAATTCCTCGTTTTTTGATTGTCTTGTTGTTTGGCCTGTCTCTAGGTATGTAGTCCCAGCTTCTGTCAAACTGATGACAAATCCCCTGCCTCTGTCTCCTGCCTTCAGGGATGACAGGTGTGTACAACCATGACTGGCTCAAAACCCTCACTGCTGCCCCCAGAGGGCGCCATGTTCTCCTATTTGTGGATGCCTCTGTTTCCATTTGGAGTCCTCTGAGGCATCATTCTCTTGTTAAATGCCCACTATAGCTTGAAATAGATGACTTATAGACTAATATATTTTTAAGGAAAGATGAAGCACCATTTTTAGTGTTGAGATCCCCAAAACTGCCAATTCTACTGCTTAGATCTGATTTTCGTGTGCATTGTTTTCTTCTTTGCTTTTCATAGCTGCATCTGAAAGACCAGAGAGAAAACATAATGGGGAAGGACTTATCTCAACTCAGTTTCGGAGATTTCACTTCCCAGTGGTTGGGTTCGTTGATCCTGGGACTCTAGTGACATCACAATGGCAGCCGCATGGAAGACTGGTAGCAGAGATTGAGGAAGGGATTAGGATCAGTTAAGACTTCCACATCTTCCAGCTAGGCTTCAACTTACAAAACCTTCAGAATCCCTCAAGATGGTGCTGGCTTTCGAGCACTGAAGCTTTAGTACACGAGGCTTCTGGTCACTGAAGTTTTAGCACATAAAGCTTCCAGGCACTGATAATTTTAGCACACAGGCTACCTGTGTGGGACGTTCACAACCCGACCCTTACCCCTCACCTCTTCCCCCAGGCTTCCCTCTGGGCTCCACCGTGCAGTCTGAAACCAAGGGCATCTGGATGTGGTGTGTGCCCCATCCCACCATGCCAAAGCACACCCTGGTCCTCCTGGACACTGAGGGCCTGGGCGACGTGGAAAAGGTAGGATGAGGTTCATGCTGACCCTTATCTGATATAGTCCAGTACCTGGAAAGAAAAAGGATGGAGAGAGGAAGAGCAGTCACGGGGCAGCCTCTGACCTCTGAACTCCAGAAGGAGAACAAGAGCTAGCCTGTGTTGGGTAAAGGGTGAGGGAACTCATCTCTAGTGCCTACCATCACTGGAAGTCTTCCCTGGAGGCCTTTGTCATTCTAAGTCCTGGCATAGGAGAGCTGTTACCCATCAGCTCTCACAGAGCTAGATGAACAAGGTCTTCCCTTCTGAAAGGTGAACCAGGTGGTACAGTGCTACTTCTGCTAGGAGCAGTTAGATGGACAGATGCTCCCATGGGAAGGTGGATGACATCATCCCATCTCAGTTGATGAAGAATGGCTGACTCGTCTTCTGAGATACCAAGGATACATTTTGGAAATGGAGTTAAGGAGTTAGGTTTACATTTTTGAGAGCTATATTTTTATTGTGTGTAGTCTGCTTGTGGTGTGTGCGTGTGAGTACAGGCATCCTAGGTATTCAGAGGCTTTGGATTCCCTGGAGCTGGAGTTACAGAAAGTTAGAAGCAATCTGATGTGGATGTCAGGAACCAAACTGAGGTCCTCTGGAAGAGCAGCCACTGTTCGTACCACTGAGCCATCGGTCCAACTCCTTGGGTTCACATATTTTTGTGGTGAACCTCATCAGCTGTCCTCAGGGCAATCTGGAAGTTCTTGAGAGAACTGACTCTGCAGGTTCAGTGAAGGCCTGTTTAATCCCACAATAGCTAAATAGGATAAATTTGGCTGTTTGAATAAGTGAACTGAGTGATTTAAAAAAAAAAACTCTTGCTGTATATGAGATGTTATGTGGTACATGAAGATGCATGTATGTGTGTGTATGTAGATGTGTGGTATGTGTTTGGGGAGGGGGGTGTCTGTGTAGGCACAGGTCACAACCCCTTCCCACTTCATGTGGGTTCCAGAGATTGAAATAAGCTGTTGGGCTTGCGCAGTAAGAGCCTTTCCACCCTGTGTCATCTTGCTTGCTGATTCATCCTTTTACTCTTCCCTTAGGTCTAGACATAGAACCAGTCACTCCACTTTTCTAGATGCTTGCCATGTTCATCTGCATGTTTATATCACAGGGTTTCTTTTGTGTGTGTCTGTATCTGAGTCTAGTGCAAATGTGTAGAGTGTTTTCTCTGTCCATTCATCACTCCAGGTTGAGTCCCTGCCTTGGCTGGGACTACTGCAGCCATTCCTTCCCTATGCTGCTCTGCTTGCCTCGCATACGCATACTGTGACTGCTACATCCAGTGTCACATCCTAGCACTTATCTGTATCTATTTCCGATGGCTTTTGTGTATAGTGTGCATGGGATTTAATTCTGCATTCCTGCATGTGGATGCCCTGTTTCCCCAGGACTATTTGTGGAAGGCACCATTTTCCTGTTCTGTGGGTTCTTGACAGCCTTGGCAAAGATCAGCAGATAGTTAATTCATCGATTTATTTCTGAGCCTCTTCCTCTGTCCCATTGGTGTATGTCCTTGTTTTGTTATTATCATACTTCAAGGATACTCATCAATACATGTTAATTGTACAAATTAATGGGATTCAGCATGGTATTCTGAGACAGACACCATCCATTGTCTCCTCCTTTGCTTTTCTTGTGGTACCTGTTAACAGCCTTTTGGAACATGTTTTTTAATAAATCATGCTGTTATGATTACTATAGTATAGGAATTTGCTTCAAATCAGGATGTGTGCCGCTGTTCTTGGTCCATATTAATCTGTTTAAAGAGTGTATTTTGTGATTTCTTGAGATATTTAGGAATTTTCATTATAAAGAATGTCATTGGCATATTTGTAAGTACTTTGAAACCATATGTGAAGCAACAATCATAGTTTTAAAATTTAAGCTCAGTTCGGACTTTCTATCTACCTCACTTCTATGTCCTGGGATTTCATCTCCTTTGAAACTGTGCAGACTGCATGTGATGTCACTCTCTCTGTGAGATCATACATGTATCAGTACATAAAAACATGTGCTATCATTTATTTTATTGCACTTGGCTGTTCTATGAGAAGATGAAATTGCAAAGCAGTTTGAATTTGCAGCTCCCTGGTGGCTAAGGGGGTTGAACCAGTTTCAGATATTTCTTTTGTGTTTCATTGTTTGAGAGCCCTCTTTTTAATTCTATATACAAATTTTAAGTAAGGATATTTGTTTTCTTGATGTTCAGTTTCTTGATTGTTTATCTTGCTTTTAGTTCTTTACATATTCTGAATACTAACTATCTATCAGATTATACATGTACTTGCTTGTACTTCCTGCTTACTCAGTTAATTTTATTTCCTTCTTGAGTCTCTGAGGCAGTTGAAGATTAGATAACTATAGTTATAGTTTACTAGATGCAGAAAGCAAGTTATGATAGAAAGTAAATTAAGTATAAGACTTTGGACTCACCAAGGTGGATAGATAAGAAATATTTTCTCTGAATTTGCCAAATGAAAATGAACTAGACATTGTTGATGTGTTTACTGTTTGTATATATTGTAGTTATTGTATATAATTTTTCTTATATTAGTTATATACTTGTTTCTTATTTCAGACAAAAAAGGGGAAATGTAGTGGCACTTCATTTGTATTTTAATAAATAAGGCTTGCTTGAAGATCTGAGAGTCAAATAGCCACACTGGTCAGCCTAACACCTGGTAGTAGGAGCGCACACCTTTAATCCCAGTAGCCTCACTAGTTTGCCATAGAATCTGAGCAGTGCTTGCCTTTAATCCCAGTCCTTAAGAGGATTATAAAATGGGAGGAGGCAGCTCTCAGACACAGTCTCATTCTGAGAACCCTGGAGGCAGGATCGCCTTTTTTGGCCTGAGGTCAAGGTAAGAGCCAGTGGCTGGCTGTTTTGCTTTTCAGGTCTTCAGGATGAACCCCAACTTCTCTCTCTGAATTTTTATTCATGGTTCTTCACTCTGCCCTCGTGTGTCTTCCAGGGAGACTCTAATAATGACTCATGGATCTTCGCCCTGGCTGTGCTTCTGAGCAGCACCTTTGTCTACAACAGCATGGGCACCATCAACCAACAGGCCCTGGAGCAGCTGCAGTATCCTTGCAGGCCCTGAAACACCATATGGAGGCACAGACCTGCCCTGTCACTGTGTAGCTTTTGGTGGGGCAGAAGATACCCAAGGCAGCCAAGAGTGTTTATTGTGATTTATTTTTAATAAGAGAATCATGAGAACATGCATGTGAATTCACCTTTCCTTAACCCAGTTCCAGTTACGTCACAGAACTCACTGAGCTGATCAGGGCAAAGTCTTCCCCAAATCCTAATGGAATAAAGAATTCCACAGAGTTTGTGAGTTTCTTCCCAGAGTTCATCTGGACTGTTCGGGATTTCACGCTGGAGCTGAAGTTAGGTGGAGAGAGCATCACGGAGGACAAGTACCTGGAGAACGCACTGAAGCTGATCCCAGGTAGAGGGGGGGCAGGGATGGGGTCTGGGAAGGGCTGGGATCTGTTGAGATGCTTCCATCCTCTGTGGGGTCCTTCTGTATTTGCGGTGGAATGGAGGTCTGCAGAAACACTGATAGGTCATTGGCTGGTAATGCCTGGGAATTGGAGTTTGATTTCTTTTGAAAAAAGTAGAATACTAAGAATATTAAAAATACTAGAATGCTAAGCCAAGTTCTTTGCAGTTTGTACTTTAGCATCTAGGGTTAAAAGCATCTAACCTTCTCCAAGTCCAGACATTTGTCTTGTCTGTTTTATGTCTGTCTTCCTTTAAGAAATAGCTGGCTACATAATTCTTATTCATAAATTTGTCATACATAGCCCATCTCAAAATACATTTCACAGAGTTATACATTGTTCTCCTCTGGCAGGAACAGAGGTTTTCAATGTTGAATTGGTTATATTGTCCACAAAACAGCTATGTTCTAAGTATACTGACAGATGTAATTTTTTAGTCTATGCCATCATAATTCATCACAACTGTCTATTTTTATATATGCTACAGTGTCAGGATCAGTTATATTATGGTCTATAAACTATATGATTGGGTGTTATTAGCACGAATAACATGACTTTACAAAGTGTGAAGTCAATAAAGCCTTGTGAAAAATACCAATTCTGATCTGTTCAATGTTTTTATTTTTCTGTGTTTGCTTTCTCAAAACATTAAAAACATAGTAGATAGGAAAGCACTCTGTGAAACCAGTAGACACGGTCTTAAAATTGCATGTGAAAAGGAAAGTATCCAGCCCAGGACACCTTAAGACCAAACTCTCAGAACAAAGGAGAGACAAAGAGCAGGGAATAAGAGAAACACAGAAGATAGAGGATGAGTGAGAAAGGGAGGAGAAGGGAAAGAGGCACAGATATTTGTTCCAGAGGACTAAGGACTGCCTCTGGAAAGAGTGGAAACAATTATGGCACATAGACAAAGGGCAGTTTATAATATAAAAGAGGAAATTTCATGAAACAATGAGGTCTTTAATTTTAATTGGGCATGTTAATTAGGTGAGCCAAGGGGGCTTTGGGTTGTTGGACCTCAATACTTCCAAAGCTGAACCTTGGTATTTGGTCTCAGGAGGCATAGGAAATAGACCTTGGTGTGTAGCTTTGAGAATGTAATCTAAAGACCTTAGCACAGCAGAGGGAGTGGGGGAAAGGGAGAGCCTGCCAGAACCCTGCTCACCACACTCGAGCTGGCTGGAGTCCCTTCTCTATAATCTTTTATTATTGTTATATAATAATATATGACCAGGAATCAAATGTGGCCCTTAGCTGGCCTGGTGTTCACTATGTAGCCCAAACCAAGCTGGCCTGGAATTCACAATTTCTTTTGCCTTTTCCTCCCATGTACTGGGATTAAATGTGTTTGCCACCACCCTGATTTCCTTTCCTTTCCTTTCCTTTCCTTTCCTTTCCTTTCCTTTCCTTTCCTTCTCTTTCTTTCCTTCCTTTCCTTTCATTTCCTTTCCTTTCTGTTCCTTTCGTTTTTTTTCCTTCTTTCACACACATGTACCCAGACACAAGCAAACATGCGTACACACACCACAAATGTCCATATGAGAGAAAAGGAGAAAATCCTCACTACAGTAGTTTCATAAAATACTGTCTTGATGTTCCTCATCAAATCCCTAAACTTACATCCCCTACATATTTTCAGAGACCCGCCATCCTTCCCAGTTATGAAGAACACTTATTTTCTATGAGTGTATATATGGCATTCACAAGAAATGAAGTCTTTTAGTGTCAAGGTAGTTTTCCTTTGTTAACCACGGCATCATTCTTAGAATTGCTAATGCTGCTATTTTTATTGCTCCATTATTTTTTGTGGCTCATCTTTTGAGAACCACAGCTCCTTCTGTACAAAGGAGTGATTGGATCAGAAATCACACTTAGTCTTTTGTTGCTCAGTCAACAGGATACACAACTGAAATGTGGTTGATGGCTTGTTCAGGTCTGTGGATTTCAGCCATATGATGCTCCAGTGGAGTCAAGTGTCTCCTGAAATATTTCACCAGATGTCTACCAAGTACATACTTGGCGTACTTTTGACCTGTAAAGCAGTGTTGCATGTTTATGGTGGAGTCCTGTGAGTGCAGAACACTTCACAGAGACAAGGGCCTCCATCATTTGCTCTCTGCTCTGAGACTATGCCCATGGCTTTGTGTTTCCCTTAACACTAGGTGACAATCCCAGAATCCAAGTATCCAATTTGCCCAGGGAGTGCATCAGACGTTTCTTTCCTAAACGAAAGTGTTTTGTCTTTGATCAACCAACTCATGACAAAACAGTCTTACGCAAACTTGAGACTATCTCAGAAGACCAACTGGATCCTGTGTTCCAGGAACAAACAAGGGCTTTTGTTTCTTACATCTTCACCCATGCAAAGATCAAGACGCTAAGAGAGGGAATTAAGGTCACTGGGAACCGTGAGTGGTTTATTTATTTATTTTTTGAACACACTTCTGCATAGAGTAGTATATGTGGAAATTAGTATGTGTAGTTTTTAAATATTATCTATACAATTATAATATGCTTGTGTCCCTAATCTGAAAAACCTATATGTCTTATAATTGACTATAGATTACAAATCCTTCTTTAAAAATGCAGACTTCATCACTGGCACCTATAGCTCTAACACACATATATGAAATTCTCAACCGATAATAAAATCACAAGTGAAAAGGTACTCAATCAACTATAAAATCAGTGTTTAAACTGCTAAAGTTGATATATTCTATTTTCAGAGGGGGTATTTGTATATTAATTATTCTTTGCAATGACAAGATGAAATGTAATTTAGAAATTGAAATAGTTCCAATATAAATACTAGCGTTTAAGCCCTGTAAATCCATTCTTTTATTATTTAATGATACATTTTTCCTTGTTAGTTTATGCAATCTATTTTAATGAATTTAAAGATTTAAATGCAAAATTATATGTTTTATAGATAATTTAATTTATTGGGTGAAGATTGATATTAATTTTTAACTAGAACTAGAAAACCACAAAAGCAAAGGGACAATCCAAAAAAAGATGATGTCTTGTTTAGGAGGTGTGTTTGTGTGTGTTTATGAATGTTCATGTGTAGTTGTGAGAGATTAAAAATGTAGTCTTAAAATTGGATCTCATTCACTTATAACTTCATATTTACCCCTAAAACTCCTGGTTCGTGAAGGACTGGGGACTCTGGTGACAACCTACGTGGATGCCATCAACAGTGGAACAGTGCCTTCTTTGGATGATGCGGTGACAACTCTGGCCCAGCAGGAGAACTCAGCAGCTGTGCAGAAGGCAGCTGACCACTACAGTGAGCAGATGGGCCAGCGACTGAGGCTCCCCACAGACACGCTCCAGGAGCTGCTGGATGTGTACACAGCCTGTGAGAAGGAAGCCATTGCTGTCTTCATGAAGCTCTCCTTCAAGGACAAAAACCAGCAATTCCAGAAGAAGCTGCTGGTAATGTTGGCGTCATTAACTCTCATGACTCTGTCCATTAAAAGCTGTAGCACTGCTGTGCCTTCATTGACCCCAGGTGTGTGATTCATTCAGAGATGGGCACTCTGTTCGTAGTGAACACAGCTGTGAAAGACTCATGTTCCCTTCCCAATCTTCAGGTGCTTCTTATTCAGAAATCTCTAATGACTGGAATAATGGGAATATAGTATCATAATCCTTCACACAGTTAATGTCTGTGGATTGCAATCCTGCCCAGAACATTTATAAATCATCCCTAAACTTGCCATATTCTTCTGTTCCTACAAAATAGTTTCTCACAAGAGTCCCACTGCAGTCACTGCTCTTCTCTTGCTCCTTGTCATATCGTTGTGTCATTGAAGATGGAATTACAGGATGTGACCCCAATAGGAACCAGAGATTGTAGCATGCAGAACCATCAGTTTACAGAAGGTCCTAAGGACAAGAAACATCAGGAACATTTACTATGTCTTGTACAGATTTCTTAGAATCTTAATTCAGGCTTTAGCATTTCACATTCTCTTGTGGTCTTATTACGCTAGAGTACTTTCTTGTGGGTAATAGGCTGACACTTCTACAAAGTTTCTTGGAACTTTGTCTCTTCTTTTCCTTCAACATGTCAGATCTCTGTCCATTTCCCTTGTAGGAATTGATAGATGAGCAGAAAAAGATGTTCATTTTGAAGAATGAAGAAGCTTCAGATCAATACTGCCAGGAAGAACTGAATCAGCTTTCAAAGGCTTTTATAGAAAATATTTCAACATTTTCTGTTCCTGGAGGACACAGGCTCTACATGGAAATGAGGAAGAAGATTGAGCATGACTATTGGCAGGTGCCCCGGAAAGGGGTGAAGGTGAGGAGCAGGGAGCATGGGGAAGGGGTGAGGAGTAGGGAGCACGGAAAAGGGGTGAGGAGCAGGGAGCATGGGGAAGAGGTGAGGATTAGGAAGCATGGGGAAGAGGTGAGGATTAGGGAGTGTGGGGAAGAGGTGAGGATTAGGAAGCATGGGGAAGAGGTGAGGAGTAGGGAGTGTGGGGAAGAGGTGAGGATTAGGAAGCATGGGGAAGAGGTGAGGATTAGGGAGTGTGGGGAAGAGGTGAGGAGTAGGGAGCATGGGGAAGAGGTGAGGTGTAGCGGGCATGGATGCTCATAGCAGAGGAAGGATGGTGTCATAAAACAGAAGCACACAGCACTCCCAAGTGGAATAAGACAACACATGGACAGCATGGCATCTCTAGCTTCATGTTGGTGTTGGTGACCAAAACAGGGCTTTGCAGTGCAAGCAAGTGCTTTACCCTCAAGCCCCATCACCTGAACTGTGCTTGCCTGAAATGGCTGCTATTTACTGTTAATTCTGAGGAATATTCACATAAAAATTCTCAGTAACAACGTTACAACTCTGTCAGGATAGTCTACCTATGGGCTACTAATAAATGTAAGAACACAGCTAACATATTACTCAGTTGTCATTGACACCATGCTGTGTTCTTTCCTCAGTCCTTTCTTTAGTTATGTAAAATGCTTTGGGTGATGCCCCCCCCCACTACTGGAAGAGTTTACACATCTGTATCATGAAACCCAGGCAGGTGGAGGGACTTGACCATGAATATAACGAGCAAGTGCAGAAGGAAGTGAAGCCCACACAGTTATGCAGCATTTTACATGGGGATACAATATTTGAAAGCATCATAGGTTGCACTGAGCCGGATCTGGGAGCAGTAGGTAGCAGGTGGCCCTAGCAGGGATGACAGGGGAGCCATGGACCAGGATGTATCTAGTTCCACTGAAGCGCAGGGGCAGTCTGCAGGCTTCACAGTAGCATTTTAACAGTGAGGCACAGTGAAGACTGTGCTAACTCACACAGGTTCTCTCTCAGCATCCCCCAAGGTCTTTGTTCTTTCTCGGTCTTGCAGGCAAGTGAAGTCTTCCAGAACTTTCTGAAGTCACAAACCACCGTTGAGAGTTCCATCCTGCAGGCAGATACAGCCCTTACTGCTCGGGAGAAGGCCATTGCAGGTACAGGAGCATGTCTCTTGGCTTTCAGGAGGGGTTAGGTTCCCACAAAGCTTCCTGATAGAGGCCACAGTAAACCCATTCCTAGATTAGCAGCTTTCTACCCTTCTGTGGATGCTCACTCAGTGAGCAACAGGAAGTCAGTCTGTGTTTCAGCCAGATGGGCAAGGTCACCTCCATCACTTCCAGAAGCACTCTCTCCATTGTGTGGACCAGTGTGGAGTCGTGGTTTCCTTTCAGATATGAATTACTCTCTGGGTTTTGGAATGTAGACATTTTACTTAACCCATCATTCCCCAGCCCCCATCCATCCTCAATCTCCCATCTCTTTCTTCCCTCCCTGAATCTTCCTGGGACAGAGGAGCGGGCCCAGAGGGAGGCAGCTGAGAAGGAACGGGAGCTGCTAAGACAGAAGCAGGAGGAGCAGCAACAACTGCTAGACGCTCAAGAAAGAAGTCACAAGGAAAACCTTGAGCAACTGAGAACGAAGCTGATGCATGAGAGAGAACAGCTCATCAAGGAACATAAAACAATGCTGGAGAAGCAGCTACAGGTAGGACTCCTCATCCCCCTGGTGGTTGTCATACCCTCGGCAGCAGGAGAAATTATGTAGACTGGTCATGAGTGGAAGCACCTCCAAAAGGTATTGTTGCTAAGGAGGTTCCCCTCAGGTTTTCAGTTGCTCCTTTAGGGGTTTAATGACTGCGATAGTTTCATACACCAATTCAGGATATTTAAAAACAACCTCATTGGTACTCACTAAACAAACTCCCAACCAGGCAGCTTAATAAGGACAGCAATGGGCCTGGGTTATCAAGGCCCACATTATCAGGCACCTGACACCCATGTTCCCAATCTGAGAATGATCTATGCTGACATAAAACTGAAAGAAATATCCAGACTGCAAAGAGAAGATCATTGGCAGCTCCTGCAGGTTCTGTAGCTGTCTGCAGAGTGGACAGCCTGCTTGAAGCAGCACATGGCAGGAGAGTGATTCTCTCATTGCCCAACTACAAGCAAAATGGTAACAGATTTCTAAAGCAACTGATGAGCTGCCACTGTCTGTATAATGTGGTTGCCACACTGTCTCAGTGGACTGAGCTCCGCACAATCTGACCAGTTGCATTTCAGTGGGCATGAGTGTAGGAATGTCTTCACACCTCTGCCAACATTACAACGAACCAAACATGGTGGAACAACCCCAGTGAACTTTCCACTATCCTTCCTCACAGTGTGTAAGATTAACTCAGAGAACCTTCTTCATGGAAAGGGAAATAATTTAGGGCTATACTAAGGACCATTTGCCAAATGTTTGAAGCTATAACTTGTACAATGTTGGGATTTTACAATATTTTCTTTTCTCTCATGTTCACCATTTTTAGTATCAAAATGCTTTGCTTGGAGAAGGATTTAGGAAGCAAGCTGAGGAAATGAAAGGAGAAATTCAGCGACTGAATTCTACTATCAATGACATGAAAAAAAGCAGTGATACCTTTGTAGGCCTTGTTCTAGAAGAATTGGCTACATTGATTGCTTCCCCTATTACATTGCCTGTGCTGGTTAGAAAAAGAATTATTTCAGCATTCAAATAGGATTCACTCTTATTTTGATGAAATGATAGACCATGAATATATACTCTGCCTTTTTATGAAGCTTCATGTTTTCATTTTCATTCAGCAAATTTCAACATTAAAAGTGCTAATTAGAGGACAGGTGTGCCTGTCCCACATTAGATAAAACATATAGATGTCTGCACAGACAATGCTTTCTTTCAGGGCACAAATTTTGAAACCATTTATATGAAAGTGATGTGATTAGACATTGTGCACTGTGACAGTTACTGTTGGTAACCTTGACTGGATATATCACCAGGACACAAGCTGTTCTGCACCCTCTGCAGACCATCTTGACTAGGTTAGCTTGTGGGGAATCATCTCAGGTCACTATGGTAGGAAACCCATCCCAAATGTGGGCACCACCATTCCTGTGGCCTGGGGACTCAGTTAATGGGTGAAAGCAAGCTGGGCACTAACATGAACCACTTGTTACTTCCTCACTGGATGTCATGTGATCAGCCAGCCTCCACTTCTTACTGCATGCCTTCTCTGCCATGCCAGTGTGCCATCTGGAACCATGAATCAGAACAAACCCTCTTTCTTAAGTTGCTTTTGTTGAACCATTTTGTCACAGCAAGAGGAAAAGGCATCGATGTCATTGGTGATAAATCTAGAAACTACTTAAGCATCATTGAGAACGATTGGAACAAATTTTAATATATCCTGATCCTGAACTGCTGTATAGTCAAGAAACAAGTGTCAGACAGGCTTCCTGTATACTATTGTAAATTGATCATAAAGATTTCTTGTTAAATAAAGTAAAAACTCCACATAACAGTGTGATTAATTTCAAAAATGGTTGTATTCCATGCACATGCACAGGAGAACAGATTAAGTGTCTTCCAGAAAATTAATGTAAAATGTGATCCTTTGGCTTTCACTAGGGAGAACAGGTTGGAATCAAAAGTCAAAGGGACACGTGCATTCCATTATGTACTCAGTCTCATAGGTTTCATGGAGAATACTGGGTAACATGACATAGTCGCATTTTCAAATAGGGGTAATAATTTAAAATTCACTATTACATGCTGAAATTTCTCTTTCCTGAAATAGGAGACACTTTTCAAAGGCAACTATGATGAGAACCTTAGTGACAGGAAGCATAGCATTTGCAACTTAGTGATTTTTTTCTTCATAAATATTAATTTAAATAATACATCTCATGTAACTCAGTATATAAACATATTATTTCCACAGGCAATCATTACAATTTATGCATGCCATTTTTTATTATATTTATTTATTTGCAAAGTAAGAAAGGAATTGCATTTAAAGAGTTGTCACGGTGTAGAATATAAAAGGTGGACAGCTCAGAGATGCCTCAGTGGTCAAGAATAGTGCACATTGATCTTACAGAGAAGCTCAGTTTACAGCATCCACCTGGGGTGGCTCACAAATCCCTGATTCCAGCTTCAGGAAATCTGACTTCCTTTTCTGGCCCCAAAGGTCACCAGTAATTCCATCACATATCCATGACATCCACATACACATAGTTTAAAAAATTTTTAAAGGAATATATTGTAAAGATTTACAATGGGCCTAAGAATGAAGATACTCAAATTCCTTATTATTGCATAGATGACTACAATATATTTAGATTATATCTATTCCCCCTCCAACTCCTCTGACTCGCTCAAATTCTGCTGCCAAATTCTGACTTCTTTCTCTTCATACTCCTCTTCCTCATTTTTATTTCTGAATCAAATTGGTGATGGCCTCATGTTCATGGCTATAGAGTACCATCTATTGGAGCACAGGCAACTCATCATGGGCCACACATCTGTAGAAAGCACACTCTACCTCTCCCAGTGGTCAGCTATCAACCACTAAGTTTTCCTCAGCTAGAATTGGGTCTCTTAAGCTCATTGCCTCTCCCTGCTGGAGTGTGGACTGGCTTGACAGTGTGCATATCTTGTACCAGCAACTATAGCTCCTGTCATAGCCCCATTATGTCCAGAAGATATTTTGAAACAATAAATTCTTGTTTTAAAATACTTATCTTTATTTCACAATTCTGTTGTAAATATCCCCATGACTACTGGAATTTTAGAGAAGCTTGCTTCCTCTTTCTTAATTCATTGTAAGAAGTCAAGAATGAATTGTGTGAAGGAAGGATCTTGATGCTGATTAAGGTAATGACTTCTTGGAGGTGGCTAGAAATGGTCCTTTTCAAACTACTTCCCTTCATGGGGAATGAGTTGCTGACACAGGAGCATTCAGAAAAAAAAAGTTTGACCAAATACACCGTCAGCTGTGGAACAGACAGACAATTAATACATAAAAGCAAACATCAGACATTGTGTATTTTGGGGATTTCAGTTTGGTGCCTGAAATTGTTTTTGGAAGAGTGGAACTGCAGAACTGAGAGGGTTGTTTACAGGGTTGGTCAATCAGTGGATGCTAAAGTCACTGTAAATGACAATAATGGCTATGGGAAGACAGGTGAACAAGTCTAAAGTCAACCACCAAGGAGAGGAATGAAGGAATAGTGGCCTTGTTGAGGAAAATGTGATGAAGGAGAATGGGTACGTATGGTGGTTGAAACACTTCAAGGAGAAGAGAGTTGGCAAGTGAGAAAACAGAGCAGAGGGACCCCTACCTCAAGTTTAGTTCCTAAGATGGAAGGAAGGTAGGACTTCCAGGGTCTGTTTTAGCTAATTTTTCAAAGCAAAACCATCAAGAACCGAGAAGATTCTGTGGTTCCAAATGTACAGGAGTGAAGTGTGCTGGTGATGGATGTTTCCCATAGGCAGTGTGCTGGTGATGGATGTTTCCCAAGGGCAGTGTGCTGGTGATGGATGTTTCCCAAAGGCAGTGTGCTGGTGATGGATGTTTCCCAAAGGCAGTGTGCTGGTGATGGATGTTTCCCAAGGGCAGTGTGCTGGTGATGGATGTTTCCCCAAGGCAGTGTGCAGGTGATGGATGTTTCCCAAAGGCAGTATGCAGGTGATGGATGTTTCCAAAAGGCAGTGTGCCAGTGATGGATATTTTCCAAAGGCAGTGTGCTCATGATGAATCTTTCCCAAAGGCAAAGAGAAAGCATATGTGAAAGGTCAACCTGACTTCAAATATGGCAGCCTTAGAACATGTTGGAAGTGAACACATTTTGAACCCCTGTTTGTCCACAGAGAAGTCACCAGTTCTCAGAAATGTAACTACATCTCAGTCACACACACACAGACACACACACACATCTTGAAAGAGGATCTTTGCTCACTACTGGGATGATAAGCCAAGACCATCTCCAACTGTGTTCTGTTGCAGGAGGCTGTTCATTCATTCCTGCTGCATAGACCCAAAATAATCACACAGAAACTAAATTATTTGCAATACTGTTTGGCTAATAGCTTAAAGGTATTTCTAGCTAGCTCTTACATCTAGATTTAACCCATTTCCATTATTTTATATTTTACTCTGAGGCTCATGGCCTACTGGCAAGGTTCCAGCTGGTAGCTCACATCTTTCCTTTCTGGCAGCTACATGGCACCTCCTTGACTGTGTCTGTTCTCTCTATATGTATCTCTTCCAGCCTGGCTATATTCTGTTAAGCCACTGGCGAAAAGCAGCTTCTTTATTCATTAACCAATAAAAGCAAAACATATACATAAGGACTTCCCATACCATTTCCCTGCCAATTTGTTGGGAGAGGCTGCTTTGTTCATTCCTGGATGCCCAGACTCCCAAAATGATCACATAGAAACTATATTAATTAAGTCACTGCTTGGCCTATTGTCTCTAGCTTCTTATTGGCTAACCCTGACGTATTGAATGAACCCTTTGCAGTTATTTTATGCTTTACTATGAGGCTCACGGCAAAGCTCAAGCTCATCTGCTCCCAGCAGTGGCTGCATGGCTTCTCCTTGGCTCTGACGAATTTCTCCCAGAATTCAGTTTTTTTCCCGCCTAGCTCTGTTTTATCACAGGCCAGGTCAGCTTCTTTATTCATTCACCAATAAAAGCTACACATATACAGAAAAACTTCCCACACCAGGATCCTCAGCAGTCCTCTCTAAAAATGAAGTAGGGAGATAGCATGTATTACTGCTATTCAGTGGAAATAAAGTCCAAGTGGACATCTGCTGACCACCCCAAGAAATAAGTGCTGCTTACTGCATCATTGGGGATAGTCTACCTGGCCAGTCATTGTTGTGATCTGTGATCATGTGATATATGTATATATTAAATGGAGTTATGGCACATGAGATGCTAATTCCCTCACCTCAAGAGTCATAGACAGTCTAACAAAGATGTTTCTTAACTAATTCTGTTTAAACAACTTTAGATGGAATAAAACTTATTGCCACATGGGATTCAACAATTCATTTGGAGTGGATTTGAACTCTTGGTAGTGGTGGATGTTAGCAGAGATCTATTCATACTCTGAGAAGTGTGATACCATCACATGTCTCTGAAGGTCTGGATTTTTGGGAGTGAACTGTTGTCTGCAGATAACAGCAGTGCAACAGAGGCTGAGGAAGGAACCAGTCACGTGTGCAGCAGTGGCAGGACAAGTCCTGAATGCTGACTCCAGTGAGCTAGAGGAAGGAACCTTAGGTTTGGCATCCTGTGTCTCAGGTTTAAACTGTATCTCAGCAGTCTTTTGAAGGTGTAAGTCATAAAATAATCCCACAAAAGTTTGGAATTATGATTAATAAAAGGATTATTTATTTAAGGGAAAAAACTTACAGATCACTGACCTAGACAATAGCCCTTGGAATGACCAGGAACAGAGTCTAGCAGCCAGAAGTGGGAACCAGAAGCAAGAGAGCAAGCACACGGCTACTGCTGCTTTTTAAAGCAAAAGAGACCATGCCCTAGTGGGTAGGTATTTTAAAGGCTCCTGGCTGAAGGAGCACAATGTGCTCCCACAGCACCTCCCCCTTTTGTTTAAGTAAGAAAGTTTCAAACACAATACAAAAATATATACATTGGGAACAGATATCAAGTATAATTAGAATTACAACCAGCATAAACAATATTAAGCAAGGAGCTATGCTAAATGTTTTATTAAACATTCTATCCTATGGAGTCTAAGTCTTGTATAGGAAATGGCTTGGCTAGATCATACGAGTACAGTAACTATGACTATCTAATCTTCAACCCCATCAAAGGCCTGAGGAGGGAGATAATATTACTTGTGCAGGCAGGAAGTACAATCAAGTAGCTTCCAAAGTGAGAAATATGACAAAGACAATTAGCTACCTGAGCAATCACCCAAAGTCTCATTTTGCAATGTTGAAGCAACCAACTTTGGCTAAGGCCTAGCATAACTGACAGACCATTTTCAGAGGCAGGAAATTTTTCAAAACCATCTTACTCTGTCTTGGAAAGATTTGACAGTCCTGCTTATCCATTTCCAGATACTATATAACTTGTCAGTGGTTGAGACATTGTCAGTTCCTTGCCCAAAGGCCAGTTTTGCCAAGAAGAAAACAAGCTCCAAGTGGAGTGTCTTCAGTGCTCAACATTCTCTTGGGAATAGACTGGTGCTGTCAGAAGCAATCATGTCTTATGTCAACAAAACCCTACGTTATTTTAATGCCATGTTCTACAGATCTTTGAGGTGGTCAAAGATTCCCTATCTAGACAGAATACAATCTCTATATTTCTAAAGAACCTAATTGATCTGACTCAGTACAACAAACATGAACAACTATTAACCTATAATGATTAATACCTGTATAACTTAAAGACTAAAACTTCATGTCAGAATATTAAATAATCTGTAAATAAATGTGCAATAAATGAGGACAGTGACCTCAAAATGTAAACAATCTATATATATTTTGATCAGAGGTAGGACTAATATATAATGCAATATGAAAATATATCCTAAAAGTTGTATCAATATACAAAATATTCTAAACTGAGGTAGAAACATGCATATATACAATCTGACAAAATAACTTTGCATAGGTGTACAAATGTAAACAAAAGTAACAGATATAATTTAACTTGTATCAATATACAAAAACTATAGCAATGTAAATTATCCATAAAGAATAGCTCACAAGTATTCACTTTATTACCCACTATTATTATCTCCCATTTTTTTTAACAAACATAGTTTTCACCCCAACCCTCTATCTAGTACAAGTAATAATCAACAACCCCTAAACAGTGTTCCCAACCCTATGGACGAACTTCTTTTTATGGGGGGGAATGGGGGCATCATTTTCTAGAATTGCTTCCAGTTGTCATGGGGGTGACGTTCTTTCTATGGGATCCTATGAAAGTAAAATGATGGTTAAGTTCCAAGATTCATGACTGGTATAATTGCAAATAGTCTCTGAGTATTTGGTGAAGGTCTGGCCAGAATGATGTAAAAAAGTGCACCATTTCAGCTAGCCAAGTTGGAACCATCTTGAGCAGCTGGTACCCAAAATAGGTCTTGTGGTAGCACTATCAGCATCATGATGTCATATCAACCAGGTGGAGTTGATGTTGTGGGGTCCCATCTTCTTCCTGAAAACTTCAAAGATTACTGCAGGAAAAGGATCTGTAGAAAAATCTATGTTCATCATGAAAAACTTAAACATCATTCATATAAACATACATTCAATGAAGATATGATATAGAAAAAATAGGCATGAAGAAAGTAAAATTTTTGCTAAAGTCTTTCTTCTGTCCCATACCAGATAACTCCCGATATGAGACAGAAACTCTGAATGTTCCTTTTAACAACAAGCTTGGATTTAGAGAAGTACAGAGTAATTGTCCACCTCCAAAACCAGCTGAATATATTAATGTGTGTGTGTGTGTGTGTGTGTGTGGTGTGTGTGTAAATATAAGTGTAAACAGTACCTGGATTCATAAACCATATTCTGTTTTCTAGATGCTCCTTAGTGGATAGTTATTTTTTGTTCTGTCAGCATTCAAACATCCAAGGTCTCATGAATTTTTGATGATGTGTATTTTCCTGCAAAGATAAGACCAGAACCCTGCCCTAACCCTTATGAGCTTTACTTACTACCTGTATTATTGTCACCATTGTGGATGAGGTATCATTTCTCTTTTTCAAAAGGTTTCTCCTTGTCAAAGAGAATCTTTATTAATTTTGATGGTATCAATAATTTTTCTTCTCCTGTGTAAATAAGAGTGAAACCCCTTCCCCAACATAGTACATCTCCTGGTTTAGATTGTGAGGTAAACACATCCTTGAAATATACTAGTTGATTCAATTCAGAAGTTTTTTCATTATCCAATGCCTCTCTGTGGCTGTTGTTCCTTTCTCATTAGGGTTAAGACAATTCAAGGTTAATAAAGCATTATGCAATCTATTTCTGGAGGTATTTTCCATCCCTTTTCGTTTGTTCAGCATATCCTTTATAGTACTATTTGAACTTTCTATAACTGCCTGACCTATAGGATTATTTGGTATACCTGTAATGTGCTTTATATTATAATAAGCAAAAAAGTATTTCATTTTATTAGATACATATGCTGGACCATTGTCTGTCTTTATTTGTGCAGGTATATCCATGATGGTCATAACTTCCAATAAATGTGTGATTACTGAATCAGCCTTTTCTGAGCTCAGGGCAGTTGCCCATTGAAAACCTGAATACGTGTCTATGGTGTGGTGTACATATTTTAATTTACCAAATTACATAAAGTGGAACACATCCTTCTGCCAGATTTCATTCTTGAGTACCGTTTGGGTTACTCCCTGCAGGCAATGGTGTTTGATTATAGAAAAAGCAAGTAGGGCATCTCTTTATAATCTCCTTAGCTTGTTGCCATGTAATAGAAAACTCTTCCTTTAAACCTTTGTTATTGACATGAATTTTTTATGAAATTCTGAGGCCTGCAACACACTTCCAATCAAGAATTGATCAATTTCTGCATTGACTTGTACTAGAGAACCTGGCAGACCCATATGGGATCCGATGTGTGTTAGGTATACAAGACAAAATCTATTCCTGATTATGTCTTGCACATGAATGAACAATGAAGTCAATTCCGTATCATCTAGTATAAATTCAGCAGTTTCAATATGCAAGACAACTCTTTCTGTATATTGTGAATCAGTAACAATATTGAGAGGTTCTTTAAAATCCCTTAGTACCATAAGAATAGCATATTATTCTGCCTGCTGGACATAATTATAAGGGCTTTGTTCTACCCTACTCAATTAGTCTGATTTGTAACCTGACTTCCCAGATTTATTTGCATCAGTATAAACTATACAGGCTCCAGTTATAGGTGCATCATGTACAATTCGGGGAAGAATTGAAGAAGTTCTCTTTATACGGTTAAGGTTAAGCCTATTGCTTTTGGGATAATTGCTATTAATTTCTCCCCAAAAATTAGCACAAGCCCTTTGCCAGGGTTCATTGTCTTCCCATAACTTTTTTATTTCATCAACAGTAAAAGGCACTATAATCTCTGCTGGGTCTATACCTGCTGACTGACAAAAAGTCTCAATTTACCTTTTATAGTTAATTCAGAGACTTTTTCCACATAAGTTTTTAATATTTTACTTAGTTTATGTGGTAAAAAGATCCATTCTAAGATAATATCGTCCCTCTGCATTAAAATTCCTGTAGGAGAAATTTTGGAAGGCAATATGACTAGAATACCATTAAGATTTTAATTCACCCTATTCATATGTGCCTTCTGTAATTTCTCCCCAACAATTATCAATTCCTTTCCCGCTTTAGCTGTTAATTCTCTGGGACTATTCAAGTCTTTACCACCATCTAAGGTTTTGTTTAAATGAATTATTAGATCAGGTGATATCCCAATAGCCAGTTGTAGACTGGAAATGTCTCCTAATAATCTTTGAAAGTCATTAAGAGTCTGCAACTGGTCTCTCTGAATTTGTGCCTTTTGTGTTCTAATTTTCTGTAAACCTACTCTGTAACCTAGATAATTAACAGAATCTCCTCTTTGAATCTTTTCAGGAGCAATTTGTAATCACCATTTAGGCAAGACTTTCTTTACTTCTTCAAACATCCTTTCTAACGTATCTATATTTGAATCAGATAACAAAATGTCATCCATGTAATGGTAGACTATAGACTTAGGAAACTGCTTACATACCATTTCCAATGGCTGGCTGACAAAGTATTGGCACAGGGTGGGTCTATTGAACATTCCCTGTGAAAGGAGGATGGTCCATTGATATTTTCTAGTAGGCTGAGAATTATTATAAGTAGGCACTGTGAAGGCAAACTTTTCTCTGTCCTTTTCTTGTAAAGGTATAGTGAAGAAACAATCCTTTAAATCAATAACTATGAGAGACCATATCTTTGGTAACAGAGAAGGCATAGGAATTCCAGATTGCAGAGGGCCCATAGGTTGAATAACCTAGTTGATAGCCCTTAGATCTGTCACCATTCTCCATTTGCCAGATTTATTTTTAACAACAAATGCAGGAGAATTCCAAGGGCTGGGAGAGTCTTCTATATGTCAAGCATCTAGTTGCTCTTGTACCAATTGTTCTAAAGTCTGCAACTTTTCCTTAGCTAGAGGCCACTGCTTAACCCATATTGGTTTCTCAGTTAACAATTTTAAAGGTAAGGCTGTTGGTACCTCTGAAGGTTTATCAATTGTTTTTTGTTCATGTACAGCCTGAATGGCTGGTGTCCATCGTCTATAATATCTTCTAATACTTTCCTCAGAAACATAAGTTTTTGGGGCTGCAGGAATGTTAATCTGGGTATTCCATTGCTACAATAGGTCACAACCCCACAAATTCACTCCAATATTGGCTATATATGGCCTTAGTCTTCCTATTTGCCCTTCTGGCCCTATGCATTCAACCCATATCATGTTTCTTTTACTCAAGATAGGGTTCCAATTCCCAGGAACTGAACATCTACCTCTTGAGGAGGCCAATTTGGATGCCAAGATTCTGAAGCAATGACACTTACATCCGTACCCATGTCTAATAAGCCTTCAATAAAAATGCCATTTATACAAACTTGAAGGTGTAAGTCATAAAACAATCCCACACCAGTATGGAATTGTAATTAATAAAATGCTTATTTATTTGAAGGGAAAAACTTACAGATCACCGTCCCAGACAACAGCCCTCTGCGCAATCAGGCACGAAGTCTAACAGCTGGAGGTCAGAAGCAAGAGAGCAAGCACACAGCTACCGCTGCTTTTTTAAAACTAAAGAGACCACACCCCAGTGGGCTGGTACCTTAAAGGCTATTGGCTGAAGGAGCAGAAGTAGCTCCCGCAGCACCTCCCCCTTTTGTTTAAGTAAGAGAGTTCCAAACCCAATACAAAACAATATACATTATGAACAGATATCAAGTATAAGATTAGAATTACAATCAGCATAAACAATATTAAGCAAGGAACATATGCTAAATGTTTTAATAAGCATTCTATCCTAAGGAGTCTAAGTCTTGTATTGGAGATGGCTTGGTTCGATCATAAAAGGATGGTAACTATGATTATTTAATCTTCAACCCTATCGAAGGCCTGAGAAGGGACATAATATTACTAGAGCAGGCAGGAAGTACAATCAAGTAGCTTCCAACACGAGCAATATGTGACAGAGACAATTAGCTACCTGAGCAATCACCCAAAGTCTCATTTTGCAACGTTGAAGCAACCAACTTTGGCTATGGCCTAGAATAACTGACAGACCATTTTTAAAGGCAAGAAATTTTTCAAAACCGTCTTACACTGTCTTGGCAAGATTTGACAGTCCTGTTTATCCATTTCTGGATACTATATCTTGTCAGTGGTTGAGGCGTGGGTATTTCTTTGCCCAAAGGCCAGTTTTTGCCAAGAAGAAAACAGGCTCCAAGTGGAGTGTCTTTGGTGCTCAACATTCTCTCGGGAATAGATCAGTGCTGCCAGGAGCAATTATGTCTCATGTCAAAAAAAACCCTAAATTATTTAAATGCTGTGTTCCACAGATCCTTGAAAAGGTTGAAGATTATCTATCTATACAGAATATAATCGCTATGTATCTAAAGAACCTGATTAGTCTAACTATAAGTATGACAAACATAGATTACTATTGATCTATAATTCTTAATACCTATCTAACTTAAAGACTAAGACAATAAACAACTGTGCAATGAATGAGGACAATGACCTCCAAATGTAAACAATGTACAAGTATCTTGATCAAAGGTAGAAAGGTACACTGCAATATGGTAAATATATATATATATATATATATATAAATGTTTTAAACAGAGGTAGAAGCATGCATGTATACAATAGACAATATAATTTAACTTTGTATCAATATACAAGAATCTATACCAATGTAATTGTCTGTAAACAATAACTCACAAATACCAATCTATTATCCCATCATCCAATTTTCCCTCTTTTTTTTTCAAAAAGGTCCCTGAGCTTATAAAATTCCTCCCCCAACCCTCAACCATATACCAATTATAATCAACCCCTAAAATAATGTTCCTAAGTGTGAGGACAAACTACACTGGGAGACAGGATGTCGTCTTCTAGAATTATTTCCAGCTGTCATGGGGGAGACGTTATTTCTAGGGGATCCTGTGAAAGTAAAATGATGGTTACATTTCAAGATTAATGTCTGGTACGATTGCAAATAGTCTCTGAGTATTTTGTGGAAGTCTGGCCAAAATGTTGTAAAAGATGTGCACCATTTCAGCTAACCAAGTTGGAACCATCTTGTACAGGTCTTGAAGTAGCGCTATCAGTGTCATGACGTCATATCAAACAGGTGGAGTTGTTGTTATGGGGCACCATCTTCTTCCTGGAAACTTCAAAGATAGCTGCAGGAAAATTCATTGTTCATTGTGGAAAACTTAAGCATTACATATATAGACATATACAGACATATATATTCAATGAAAGGTATGATAAAGATAAGAATAGATATGAAGAAAAGCAAAGATACTTTCTAAATACTTTTGTCTTTCTGTCCCACATCAAATGGCTCTTGACATGAGATAGAAATGCTAGGGTTTTTCTTTAACAACACGCTTGGATTTAAAGAAGGACAGAGCCATTGTCCAACTCTAAAACCAGCTCTATATATTCATAAACATATACATACATATGCATATATATAAATGTATACATTGTATAATTTGTACTTACAAACCATATTTTATTTTCTTGATGATCCTTATTGGATAGTTATTTTTCTACCTGTCATCATTCAAACATCAGGGGTTTCTTGAACTTTTGAAGATGAATGTTTTCCTACAAAGACAAGAACAGGACCCTGCCCCCATCCTAAATGCTTTTCTTACCACCTGTATGGTTATCACCAGTGTGGACAAGCTGTCATTTCTCTGTTTCAATAGGTTTCTCCTTTACAAAGTGAATCTTTATTAATTTTGATGGCATTGATAATTTTTCATCTCCTGTGGAAACAAGAGCAAAACCCCTTCCTCAACGTAGTACATCTCCTGGTTTCCATTGTGAGGTCAACACATCCTTGAAATATACTGATTGATTCAATTCAGAAGCTTTTTCCGTTATCCAATGCCTCTCTGCTGCTGTTGTTCCTTTCTCATTAGCATTAAGAAAAATCAAAGTTAACAAAGCATTATGTAATCTATTTCTGGGGGTATTTTCCGTCCCTTTCTGCTTGTTCAGCATATCCTTTATTGTACAATTTGACCTTTCTATAACTGCCTGACCCGTAGGATTATTTGGTATACCAGTAATGTGCTTTATATTATAATAAGCAAAAAGCGTTTCATTTTCTTAGATACATATGCTGGACCACTGTCTGTCTTTATTTGTGCAGGTATACCCATGATGGCCATAACTTCCAATAAGTATGTGATTACCAAATCAGCCTTTTCTGAGCTCAGGGCAGTTGCCCATTGGAAACCTGAATATGTGTCTATGGTGTGGTGTACATATTTTAATTTACCAAATTCCGTAAAGTGGAACACATCCATCTGCCAGATTTCATTCCTTTGAGTACCCTTTGGGTTACTTCCTGAAGGCAATGGTGTTGATTATAGAAAGAGCAAGTAGGGCATCTCTTTATAATCTCCTTAACTTGTTGCTATGTAATAGAAAACTCTTTCTTTAAACCTTTGCTATTGACATGATGTTTTTTATGAAATTCTGAGGCCTGCAACAAGCTTCCAATCAATAATTCATCAATTTCAGCATTACCTTGGGCTAGAGGACCAGGCAGACCCGTATGGGATCGGATGTATGTTATGTACATAGGACAAAGCCTATTCCTGATTATGTCTTGCACGGTGGTATCACACACCTTTAATCCCAACACTTGTGAGGCAGACGTAGATTGACCTCTATGACTTCAAGGTGTGGTATCACACACCTTTAATCCCAAAGCTTGGGAGGCAGAGACAGACAGATCTCTGTGAGTTCAAGGTGTGGTAGCACACACCTTTAATCCCAGCACTGGGGAGGCAGAGACAGGCGGATCTCTGTGAGTTCAAGGATAGCCTGGTCTACAGTAGGAGATCCAGGACAAAGATACACAGAGAACCTGTCTCAAAAAGCCAAAAGTTAAAATTAAAAATGAAAGAAATAGAGTTTAAAATAAAGCCACATAAAGATGGAAAACACACAGAGAATCTTGATACTGTATGTTATTATGCTCTCTTTGAATTGTTTGAATGCTAAGGAAGGACCAACAGCTACTAAAAGATATTTGCTTATAAATGCTGCTGAATTAATCCAAGATAGGTATCTTGAAAATACCTTGACTTCAAAATTGAAGTCAAAAGGTATGTTACTTTGGAGAAGAGATTTTGCTTTGTTTACACAGGAAATGAGAGGCTATGGATTCATTCTGTGTTAAGAAAACTCAGATTTGATCAAGGAAGACCACCTGAGAAATCTCCACTAGGAACAGATGGCCCGGATGTCTGAATTCTACATCTAGAACAGATTCAATATGATGCCTGAGATGATGAAGACTCACAGGATACTCCAGACAAGACCTGATCATAACTCTAAATTTTCTTTAGGTCCCTATAAGATTATCAGCACCCCCAACCAGCCAGAAGTAGCCTGGAATACTATGCCCACATTCCCAAAAAAATGGACTATGGATATTTTTCTTTGTTTAAAAAAAAAAAGTGGGGGGAAGTGGTACAGGAGAATTGTCCATATTCTGTCAATCATGATTTAAATAAACACTGATTGGCCATTAGCCAGGATGTATGGTTGGGACAACCAGACAGGAAGTAGAGGCGGAGCAGGGAGAATAGGAGAATTCTGGGAACCAGGAAGCTCTCTCAGCACTCCTGTCTGGACTACCGAAGAAGCAGGATGTGACCTGCCCCACTGAAAAAGGTACTGAGCCATGTGGCTAACACAGATAACAATAATGGGTTAATATATTTATATTAGTTTATAACAGCTAATACAAATCCTGAGATAATGGGCTAATCAGTTTATAACCTAATGTAGACTCTCTGCGTGATTTTCTCTGGGACTAAACAGCTGGGGGCCCGGGCAGGACAGAAACCCGAACAAGCAGCCTGGCCTACATACTACACAAACTCTTAGCTTTGGTCTTTTAACATTTACAGAAGTCTGCCAAAATATACATTTCCTCTGTCCTACTGGAATTTTTGACTCATCCTCCACATTTAACCCATCTTTCAGACAAGTATTGATTTTTACAGCAGCATTGGATTTTTTAATTTTCTTGATGAGACACGTTCTCCACAGTAACTGGGAATGACTGGACCACATTCGTCATGGAGGCCTGCAAGAGGCCCCCCACTCTGTTTCCCAATAGTGTCAGGTTGCTTTGTCTGTCTTTCCTTGACCTACATTCATTTATCCAATGTCAGCTTTTGCCACACCTCCTCCATACCGCTGAAGGCTGAGTCCTATTTCTGCCATACCCAGAGGAAACATTATTCCTAGGAATCCATTGTCTACAATCCCTTCTCATATGTTCTGTTCTACCACAATCAAAGCATTTGGTATTTTGATGTCTTCTCTTACCATGGGAAATTTCTTCTCCTACACACACTTCAGTACCACAGTCAAGTATCTTGACATTCATTGTATGCAAGAACCATTCATCCATGGGTGCTGATCTGATCTTTAAAGTCCCAAGGATCCATTTGCAATCAATGTTGGCATTCTCATAAGCCAAAGGTTCAATTATTATACATCTAGTTGCTGGGTAAGTTACCCCTATTTGTGTAGTATGAGGTAACAGGCTGCATCCTGCCGCCCGGGTAGCTTTCACCTGAAATAACCACACAGAAATTGTATTAATTAAATTACTGGCTGGCCCATTATCTCTAGCCTATTATTGGTTAACTCTCACATCTTGATTCAACACATTTCTAATAATCTGTAAAACACCACAAGATCATGGCTTACTGGGAAAGATTCTAACCAGCATCAGTCTCAGGCAGGAGCTTCATGGTGTCTGCCACTCTGCCCTTCTTCCCAGCATTCTGTTCTGTCTACTCCACCTACCTAAGTTCTGCCCTAACAAAAGGCCAAGGCAGTTTCTTTATTCAACCAATGAAAGCAACACATAGACAGAAGGACCTCCTACAACATTTCCCATTTTCTGTTTAAACAAAAAGAAAGGTTTTAACATAGTAAAATTACATATAACAGGTATCAAGCAAGAACTACAATTACAATATTTAGATCTATTTTATGTTTTATCATAACAATGGAAAAGTATAGCTATTTATCAATCTATTTTTTAACTCCATCAAAGACTCCAGAAGGATATAATATTACCTAAGTAAACAAGAAGTAAGCAACTTCCAAAACTCTAGAAATGACAGTGACATCTCACTACCTGTACAGTCACCCAAAGTTATTCTCTACTGTTGGGGCATCCATCTTCAACCTACAGGCCTATAGTATCAAGAAGACATTTCCATGAAGTGGGAAATTTTAAAGACAGTTTAGTCACTTTTTTTCTGTGTTCTGTAGAATGTCTTGCAGACTCTTATGAAACAGGAACCCCAAAGGATCATCTCACCTTGGGCAAGTTCAGCAGTCCTCTCTCTGTGGGTTCTTCATGTCCAAATCCATAAGGAGCCTCTTCGATGCCCATCTTCCTTTTGAAGTAGCTTGGGGCTGCCAGGAGCAGACGTGTCTTATTGTCTTGAAAAGCCCTAACTTATTGAAACATTTTAAATGCCATGTTCTGTAGTCTTTGAAAGATATGAATAATGCCTCTCTAACTGAAATATATCTCTGTATACCTAGAAAATCTAACTAACATGACTACAAGCTTGACTATTATCAATGATTATCCATTAACAACCTATAGTTTCTACTTATACATTACATTTTTAAATGAACTACATGATCACAATACCTTAATTAAGAGCAGAAATATACATATAATAAAATTGACCTTAAATTTATATCAACAAAGCAAAATCCATACAAATGCAAATTATTCATATCTATATCATATCCACCTTTAAATGTAAAAGAACATTTACAAACAATATTTGGGAATATGGGCACAGTTTTTTCTCTCCAAACTGCTTCGCGCTGTATGGGGGTGCTGTTAATCAGTCTTTCATGGTATATCCTGTATTCTAGGTTCATCTCAGTCGGCAGTTGAGCAAAGTAAGTTTTTAAGGGTGTTCACAGCAATCTTTCAGGAGGGCATGGTCTATCAAACCATATTTGCCTGGAGGCAATCCACAGATTCTCATCTTCTGTGAAAACAAAAGAACCTCTTTTCTAAAGCATCATATCCTTAGACCCAAATTCTGAAGTTATAATGCCTTTATACTATCCATGTTGGTTTAGCTTAGCAACCCACACAATGAAATGTCTCTATGTACTTAGCTCCTTCACAGTCAAAAAATTCAAAGAAAACACAATAATACACAGAATCCAGACTCTCTGTGAATTTTCCATTTTTACATGGCTTATTTTTACCCTATCACTTTACTCTGTCTCTTTAAAGACTTTACCCATTTTTTTAAAGCATTAACTTTATTTTATGGACCTCCGACACCATATTTGTACAGCCCTAGTTAGTCTTTGCAAAAAGTCACTAAAAGGTTCTCTCTGACCATTTATCCCTAAGATATGATTCAACTCTCTGTCTTGGTTCCTGAATCCTGTCACAAGCCTTTAAAGCTGCTGTGCTACATAGGGACAAGGTATGGTCATCATATAGAGGTTAATCCTGAGGATCATAGTAAAGTCCTAGCCTAGAATTTGAACTTGCAAAATTTCAAGTCCTTTTGCTTTTTCTTGTTGGTCTAAAATTCTCACCTCCTCTTTAAAAATCACCTCCAAAGTAATTACTGTCCACTTTCAAGAAGTGCTGAGATTAACTGAGCCCAATCTTGAGGTGTTGCTTTGCTACTGAATGCCCAGGTTTTGACCATTTCTCTAACAAAGGACGAATATAGTCCTTAAGCTACAATTGCTTGTTTAATTTCCTTTAGATCAGTCATACAAATGGGCTCCCATGTATATTCTTTGACAACCTTAGGGTACTTGGGACCAGATACTTTTTCTGTTGTTATTACTGGAAAGGCAGGCAGAACTCTGGGGAAGCTATCCCAGAGATTTTTATGTACCAAAGAGTTTAAATTTTGCCTTGGTACCTTTTGTTCCTGGTCATCAAATTCGAAAATTTCCTCAATTTTCCAAATCTGTTTACCACTGCCTTTTGCAATGTTTGGATCTCCTGTCCAGTATTCTGCTCTAATGCCCTCATTGAGGATTCCAAGGTATGAAGTCTGTCCAGTAGAGATAATTTTTCATCCTTGGACATAATCTTTATAGCATGCATATTACCTTCCTGGAGAGACATTCTATCAGTCAATCTGTCATGCCCTTTTGATAGAGTCCGATTAATACATTCAACAGTGTGAATTCTCTCAAATAATGTTTCAGCACCCACTGTCATTGATTGGGTTTTATATGACAAATCATCTGTTGCCTTCTCCAGAGTGCTAAATCTTCCTTTAAATAAATTATTATCAGTCTGAACCATTTACAAAAGTATCTCAGTTGACCAAGTTTTATTTGTTAAATTGGTCATATCCTTCTTTAGATTTCCAACCTCTTTCCTGAGAAGTGTGGTTTCAGTCTGAAAAGACTGTACCATTTCTAAAACTGCCTCATTCTTAGGCCTATTGTCAAACCATATTTTAAGAAAAACATATTGAGGACGTGACTAATCCCCAGAATCAGAAATAGTGATATAGAATGGACATCATATAAGTCTTTTAAAACCTCACACATGCTGTAGATAAAGAGGCTATTGAAACCTTGGATGGTTAGGTTGTCTAACATATTGCCCTTTTAAATTAGCAACTTATGATCTATATTCAGGATATTAAATCTTACCTGTGGTTTAATTAACTGGATTAGGTGCAATAACCATTACCTGCCAGTAAGTGTTGCAGGCCACCTACAAAACCAACCCAGTGGGGCGTAGCATTGCACATGAATTCACGTGGCCGGTCTGAAATCTGATTTTAGAGAGAAATTCTGAAAGATAAATCAAGGACTGTGTGCTCTGGGGCTGTCTTTAGAGCAGTGGAATAGGCAAATGCAAACAAATCATTAGAAAGCCATGAAACAGCTGGCTCAGACCAGGGAAGCCTGCATCTCAACCAGAGTTTTGCAGTGCGCCATGGCAGGAGGCAAATGGTAAGGTGCTTGCGGACTTGAAGCCAATCTGAGGTGTGTAAAGAGAAAATATAAAGAATTGCAGCCTGTCTGTAGCAAGAAAAGCTGCTGTGCGAGATTCTATATTGAACTACTGGCTCCATGCACAGACCTCAGCTGGCTGAGGGAGGGCTTGTGCCAAGCCGGGTGCACTCCGAGCTGGTGGTGGGCAGACAAGCCGTGGGGTTCTAAAACCAAATGTTGGGCACGAGATGAAGGTGTAAGTCACAAAAAAATCCCACACTAGTTTGGAATTATGATTAATAAAAGGGTTATTTATTTAAGGGGGGAAACTTACACATCACTGTCCTAGACAACAGCCCTCAGCGCAAACAGGAACAGAGTCTAGCAGCCAGAAGTGGGAGCCTGAAGCAAGAGAGTGAGTACATGGCTACCGCCGTTTTTAAAGCAAAAGAATCCATGCCCTAATGGGCTGGTATCTTAGAGGCTATTAGCTGAAGGAGCAGAATATGTTCCTATAGCAGTCTTTCTTTTTGTGAAAAATTACTTTTGTTAATTCATTTATGTACATGGATATGTGCATGCCTGTTATGGAGTGTGTGGACATCAGAGTAGAGTTTCAAGATCAGTTCAGTTCTCTACTTCTACACATGGATTACATGGATTGAACTGTGGTCTTCTGTCTTGGCAGAAAGCACCTTGCCCACTAAGCCATGTTGCCTGCCTCTTTGGTCAGTTTGAAGATAAGTTTCCTTCTTTATATCCTCCTGTCACCATCCTGTGGTTGAAAGCCCAAATCACAGGACATCAACTGGTTCCAGATTGGCTGAATGTGAACACAGCAAGAAAGAAAGACCAATAAGAGTGGATTTTCCACTTTTATCAGTCATTCCTTTCACACTGAAGGCAGACCCAAACTTGTCAAAGAGATCCTTAAGGTGCTCATCATCCATGTCTTCTCCAAAGTTCTTGAGGAGACGTAGGTGAACTGTAGGCCCATACATATATCCACATGGTGTGACAGCCAGGTTCTTGGGCCATGGTTGGTATCTGAAGCAGCCACATACTTTTCCAGACAGGCTGTCACTACCCTAACAAAAAGCTCAGGATATCCTGCTCCTGGCTTTGTAATTATGTAGTTCGCCTAAGAAGAGGTGTCAATTCCAAGCTAGTGACAGAGCTGCGGAAATGACTGTAGTCCTGCTGCCCTGGAAACAGAATGTTAATGAACTTCCACCTTACTTTTACCTTGGGGGGATAAAATGTGTTTGGATAATAAACACGAGTGATCTTCAGGATTTTAATGAACCCTGAGAGTCCCTTCTGATATTGCTGTGTGAACTGTGTCTCAATTATTTCCACACGTCCACGCTGGTCCAGAGAGAGAAAAATAATTTATGTTGGGGCATCAGACCCAGAAGTATAGAGGAGAATGTGAGGAACACATGAGAAAAATTTCACCACACGTGAATGCGTAAGTAGTGAGAGTTCAGAAAATAAAGCGGGACAGTTCTATCGGGAGTAAAATTTGTAAATATAGAAATATGGAACAAGGAAAAAGCAATCAAATGGCTATAGAGTTGGTTGGAGACATATTAAAAGAAAGAGGAGAGAGAGTACAGTAGCATCAGATACAGGGATTTTTAGAATTTATAGAGATATGCCCTTGGTTTTGTGAGCACAGGACCTTAGATGTTGCAGCATGGAGAGAAGTGGAAATGAGAATTCAACAACATTATTGTAATTATGGACCAGAAATCATCCCTGAAGATATTCCTTATTACTGGATGCTAATACAAGAAAGGTTATACTTAAATCCTGACCAGCAGGAGATAATTCCATCCACACCACCTGAGGAGTTTCTAGATTTTCTTACGGAACAGAACAGTTACAATAGGTCAGAGACTAATGATTTAGACTATAAAAGGGAGTCTTCATCTCCCTCCATAGCAACAAGCTGCACTGAGAGACAGAGATAGAATGATAAAGTTCAGAAAAAGATAAAAGGATTGAGACAGATGGCAACCTTGCTATCACGCAGACTAGAAACTATGCAGATACAGGACTCTTGTCAGAAGAGCAATACTCTTTTTATAGTAACAGCAGGTTTAGATCCACCCACAGTTCAAAGTACACCGAAAGTAAAACAGAGGCATAACAATAACAGTGAATCTCCTCTACAAGCTTGTATCAGAGAAGCCGCTAGCAGAGGGGAAGAGATGAAAGGATTTCTATTGTTCCCTGTAATGAAGCAGAGAGATGCACAAAGAAATCTGCTTAGGATACATACTCCTATATCATTTAAATTACTCAAAGAATTAAAAACTGCTTGACCTCAATATGACACCACTGCCCCGTTTACTCAAACACTGTTAGAAAATATAGCGGTGGAAGCTCGGTCACCAGCGGATTGAAAGCAGATAGCCAAGGCTTGCCTGTCAGGGGGAGATTATCTATTGTGGAAAACTAAATTTACAGAACAATATCAGGCCACAGCTGAGAAAAACAGAGCTCAGATGATTCCTATTTTGTATGAGATGCTTGCAAGTAAGGGATGTTATACGGGAACAAGTCAACAGTGAGAATATGATATAGCAGCAATATGATATAGCAGCATATGTCCAAATTAATGCAGCGGCCAAGTAGGCCTGGAGTAAGCTTCCTTCCCTCCCGCTCCCCACACACCCTCCTCTGCTCCCCCTCCAGTCCTAAGAAAGGGCAGGGTACCCTGCCATGTGGGAAGTCCAAGGCCCTCCCCCATCCATCCAGGCCTAGGAAGGTGTGCATCCAAATAGGCTAGGATCCCAAAAAGCCAGTACATGCAATAGAGACAAATCCCAGTGCATTATCATTGTCTTCTCAGTCGGCCCCAATTGTCAGCCACATTCAAAGGGTTCAGTTCTATCCTATGCTCATTCAGTCCCATTCCAGCTGGCTTTGGTGAGCTCCCATTAGCTCAGGCACACTGTCTCAGTGGGTGGATCATCCCCTTGTGGTCCTGACTTCATTGGTCATATTCTCCCTCCTTCTGCTCTTCACCTGGACCTTGGGAGCTCAGTCCTGTACTCCCATGTGGGACTCTGTCTCTATCTCCATCTGTTGCCGGATTAAGATTCTATGGTAACATTCAAGATAGTCATCAATCTGACTACGGGACAAGGCCAGTTCAGGCACCCTCTCTTTCACTGCCCAGGGTCCTAGCTGCGGACATCCCTGTGGACATCTGGGACCCCTACTAGAGTCCAGCCTCTTGCCAACCCCACAATTCCTCCTTTAATTAAGGTATCTTCTTCCCTGCTCTCATATCTGTCCTTCCTCCATCTCAACCATCCCATACCCCCTAGCTCTCCCCAACTCTCCCCTTCTCATTTCTCACTCCCCCTCTCCCGTTCCCCCACCTCACCCACCCCCACTCCCACCCCCATGCTCCCAACTTTAGCTTGGCGATCTTGTCTGCTTCCAATGTCCAGGAGGATCCATATATGTTTTTGTTGCATTGAATCTATAGATTGCCTTTGGTAGAATTACCATTTTTACTATGTTGATCCTACCAATCCAAGAACATGGGAGATCTTTCCATTTTCTGATATCCTCTTCAATTTTTTGTCTTCAGAGACTTAAAGTTCTTGTCAAATAGATCTTTCATTTCCTTGGTTAGTGTTACCCCAAGATACTTTATGCTATTTGTGCCTATCGTAAAAGGTGATGTTTCTCTGATATCCCTCTCTGCTTCTTTATCCTTGGTGTATAGAAGGGCTACTGATTTTTTTGAGTTGATCTTGTATCCTGCCACATCATTGAAGGTATTTATCAGCTGTAGGAGTTCTCTAATAGAGTTTTTGGGGTCCCTTATGTACACTATCATATCATCTGCAAATAAAGAAAGATTGGCTTTTTCCTTTCCAATTCGAATCCCCATGATCTCCTTATGTTGTCTTATTGCTATTGCTAGAACTTCAAGCACTATGTTGAAGAGATATGGAGAGAGTGGACAGCCTTGTCTTCTTCCTGATTTTAGTGGAATCACTTTGAGTTTGTCTCCATTTAATTTGATGTTGGCTGTCGGCTTGCTGTATATTGCTTTTATTATATTTATATATGAACCTTGCATCCTTAATCTTTATCATAGAGGGGGTTGAATTTTGTCAAATGCTTTTTCAGCATCTAATGAAATGATCATATGGTTTTTTCTTTCAGTTTATTTATATGATGGATTACATTGATAAATTTTCATATGTTGAACCAGCCCTGCATCTCTGGGATGAAGCCTATTTGATCATAATGGATGATTTTTTGATGTGTTCTTGGATTTGGTTTGCCAGTATTTTATTGAGAACTTTTGCATCAATGTTCATGAGTGAGATTGGTCTGTAATTCTCTTTCTTGGTTGAGTCTTTGTGTGGTTTTGGTAGCAGGGTAACTGTAGCTTCATAAAAAGAATTTGGCAATTACTCTTCTGTTTCTATTATGCGAAACATCTTAAGAAGTATAGGTATTAGCTCTTCTTGGAAGTTCTGGTAGAATTCTGCATTAAAACCATCTGGTCCTGGGCTTTTTTTTTTTTTTGGTTGGGAGATTTTTGATGACAGCTTCTATTTCCAAGTGAATTATAGGTCTATTTAAATTGTTCACCTGCTCTTGATTTAATTTTGGTATATGGTATTTATCTTTAAAAAAATGTCCATTTCTTTTACATTTTCCAATTTTGTGTAGTACAGGCTTTTGTAGTAATACCTAATGATTCTCTGAATTTCCTCAGTGTCTGTTGTTATATCCCCCTTTTCATTTCTGATCTTGTTAATTTGAGTGTTCTCTCTCCACCTTTTGATTAGTTTGGATAGGGGGTTGTCAATCTTGTTGATTTTCTCAAAGAACCACCTCTTTGTTTCATTGGATAATTCTTTGGATTATTTTCTATATTTCTATTTTGTTGATTTTAGCCCTCAGTTTGATTATTTCCAGTCTTCTACTCCTCCTGGGTGAGTCTGCTTCTTTTTTTCTAGAGCTTTCAGGTGTGCTGTTAAGTCTCTACTGTGAGCTTTCTTCATTTTCTTTATGTGGGCACTAAGTGCTATGAACTTTCCTCTTAGTACTGCTTTCATAGTGTCCCATAGGTTGGGGTATGTTATGTCTTCATTTTCATTGAATTCAAGGAAGGCTTTAATTTCTTTCTTTATTTGTTCCTTGACCCAGGGGTGGATCAGTAGTTGACTGTTCAGTTTCCATGAGTTTGTAGGCTTTCTGGGGGTGGAATTGTTGTTAAATTCTAGCTTTACTTCATGGTGATCCAATAAGACACAAGTGGTTATTCCAATTTTTTTGTATCTGTGGATGTTTGCTTTGTTACCGAGTATGTGATCAATTTTTGAGAAGGTTCCATGAGGTGCTGAGAAGAAGGTATATTCTTTCCTGTTTGGGTGGAATGTTCTATAGATGTCTGTTAAGTCCATTTGATTCATTACATCTGTTAGTTCTCTTATTTCTCTGTTAAGTTTCTGTCTGGTTGACCTGTCCATTGGTGAGAGAGGAGTGTTGAAATCTCCTACTATTAGAGTGTGGGGTTTGATGTGTGCTTTGAGTTCTAGTAATGTTTCCTTTACATATGTGCTTTTATGTTAGGGCATAGATATTCAGGATTGAGACTTCATCCTGATGTATTATTTCGTTTACGAGTATAAAATGTCCATCTCCATCTCTTCTGAATGATTTTAGTTTGAAATCAATTTTGTTAGATATTAGGAACACACCTGCTTGTTTCAAGGTCACATTAATAATCTTTTCCCAGCTGACCAGAAACTGTAGTTTATACAACTGCATTCATTCATTTTTCCTAAGACGGTTGCAACAGATCCCATAAAGGATGCTTTATTAATTTTCACTGATGGCTCAACTAATGGGAAGGGGAAGGCTGCTTGTGTAGTTAATGGTAAAGGACATATTGTGCAGATAGAACCAGCTTCAACTCAAATAGTTGAGCTGTGAGCAGTACCTTTAGTGTTTAATAATTTTGCAAATGAGACTTTTAATCTATATACTGACAGCCAGTATATTTATAATGCTTGGCAAATATTGGAAACCGTGCCTTATATAGGGACTAGCAAGAAACAAGTTAAGATATTATTTCAGCAGATTTAGGAGATCATACAACATAAAAAGTTACCATGTTTTGTGGGACATATCAGAGCACATTCAAATCTTCCTGGTCCATTAGTTAAGATAATGCTTTAGTTGATGAACTTACAAAAATAATTGCTCTATCTCAGACTGAACTTGCTGAGTAGTCACATACTTTGCAATATCAAAACAGTTTAAGTTTAAGAAAGCAATTTAAATTGACCAGGGAAGCTGCTCACGAAATTGTTAAGCAATGTGAAAAATGCCCACAATATCCACCCATGCCTCATTTGGAGATAAATATATGATTCCTATTCATATAGGGCAAATGGATGTTACCCATGTTACTGAATTTGAAATGTATATTCGGGATTCATGGTGGCCACTACACAAACTTGGGAAGCTGCCAAGCATGTAATAACTCATTGCTTAAAATGCTTTTCATGCATGGGAACACCAAAAGTAATAAAGACAGACAATGGGTCCAGATATGTTAACAGAGCATTTAAAAGATTTTGTGCCCAATAGAATATCATACATAAGACTGGTATTACTTATAATCCTCGAAGGCAAGGAATTGAGGAACGTGCACATAGCTCCTTATAAACACAACTCCAAAAGATAAAAGCAGGAGAGTTGTATCCTCAGATGCCACATAATGCCTTAAATCATGCACTGTTTAGGCTAAATTTTCTAAATATGGGTGTCCATGAGTGATCAGCAGCAGACTGATTATGTCATAATAGTACAAAGACCACCTTTGCTAAAGCAAGGTGGAGAGACCTTGCACTGCAATATGGAGAGGGCCAGACCCCATATTAAATTGGGGTTGAGGGCATGTCTGTGTTTTTTCCCAGGATGAAGATCCAGTGAGATGGCTTCCAGAGCAATTGGTTCAGTGCATTCAGTAGAAAAATACCAGACCTGATGACATTATAGCTGATAATGGCCCAGCAGGAGAAGCAAAATAAGAAGAGATTGAGGAGGAACCTGTGACCCAGCTTTCCCAGGCCCCACAGAAAGGAATGACTGATTAGGGACCACTGTCACTACCACCACTCTGCAATGCAGGGTGTCATTCTGCCTTCAGAGATTCCAGACAAAGAGACCCTGCTGAGGTGACTGTGATGGCTGCAACCTGCTGCAGTTTGAATCCTGTTTGCTTTGGAACTAAGATGCAAACTGAACATTTGACTGTTTTAGTCTCTGGAGACACAGAAATCATTTTGATTAAAATATTGGACCAGAGAACTAAGACATAAGCTTTCCCCTCAGGGAAAGAAAGACTTAAAATAAGAAATGACTAAAACCCACTTCAGTTAAGAAAGAAGCAGGCTAAGGATTTAACAGTTGCTCAGAAACTGAAACTGGTATTTGATAACAGCAATGTCATTGTACTCTTCCCAGTATTGACCTGATATTTGTAACTGCATATAAGATATTGAGGAAAGTTGGAATTGACCAATAATGCTGAGAATCATGGTACTGACCTGATAATATTTGAAAAAGTTGGTATTGACCAACAATGCTGAGAATTATGATACTGACCCAAAGATATTTGGAAAAGTTGGTACTGATCAACAATGCTGAGAATTATGGTACTGACCTAAAGATAGTTTTGAAAAAGTTGGTATTGACCAACAATGCTAAGAATTAGGATATTGACCTGTTGATATTTGCAACTGCTGAGAAAAGTTTGACACAACCTGTAAAATGTTAATGCATATGTTAAAGAATTTTAGATTTTGATACAAGGTAAAAGATTTAAGAGGTGCTATAAACTAGCAAAAAAAAAACATTTTCAATTCAGGCTATTCTCTGCTCCTTTAAATGGGAGACAATAACCTTTAGGAGCATGGTTATTCATAAAGCATTATAATTTATCCTGACAAGAAAGTATGCCTCTGAAACACAGGGCCCAAAAGTATCTCTCTCCAATAATCTCTTTCCTTCACAGAGATCAGCAGTCAATAATGGGTTTAAAGCCTCTCATTACTAAGAAACCTAAAACAAAAAACTGGCATAAATATGCTGGCATAGATATGCTTAAATTTCCAAAGACAGGTAATTTGGGTAAATGGAGAGGTCTTTACCCAAGCCAGGTGTGATCTTCTGTCCTGTTCCAGAAGCACAGGTTTTGTTAAAATTAATAAGAGAGAGTGGATTGTAGGCCCATATTTCTACATGGTGTGACAGCAAAATTCTCAGGCCATGGTTAGTATCTGAAGTAGCCATGTACCCTTCTACACAGGCTGTGGCTACCCTAACAAAAGCTCAGGGTATGCTTCTTTGTCAAATATGAGGTGTTCATAGGTTTGTGGATTAATATCTGGGTCTTGGATTCGATTCCATTGGTCAACATCTCTGTTTTTATGCCAATACCAAGCTGTTTTCATTACTATAGCTCTGTAATAGAGTTTGAAGTCAGGGATGGTAATGCCTCCTGAAGTTCCTTTATTGTATAGGATTGTTTTGGCTATCCTGGGCTTTTTGTTTTTCCATATAAACTTAGTTATTGTTCTCTCAAGGTCTGTGAAGAATTTTGTTGAGATTTTGATGGGGATTGCATTGAATCAATAGATTGCCTTTGGTAGAATTGCCATTTTTACTATATTGATCCTACCAATCCAGTAGCATGGGAGATCCTTCCATTTTCTAGTATCCTCTTCAATTTCTTTCTTCAAGGTCTTAGAGTTCTTGTCAAATAGATCTTTCACTTCCTTGGTTAGTATTACGCCAAGATACTTTATGCTATTTGTGGCTATCGTGAAAGGTGATGTTTCTCTGATTTCCCACTCTGTTTCTTTATCCTTTGTGTATAGGAGGGCTACTGATTTTTTTTGAGTTGACCTTGTATCCTGCCACATCACTGAAGGTATTTACCAGCTGTAGAAGTACCTTGGTAGAGTTTTTGGGGTCACTTATGTACACTATCATATCATCTGCAAATAACAAAAAATTTGACTTCTTCCTTTCCAATTTGAATCCCCATGATCTCCTTATTCTGTCTTATAGCTATTGCTAGAACTTCAAGCACTATATTAAAGAGATATGGGGAGAGTGGACAGCCCTGTCTTGTTCCTGATTTTAGTGGAATCACTTTGAGTTTCTCTCCATTTAATTTGATGGTAGCTGTTGGTTTGCTGTATATTGCTTTTATTATATTTAGATATGAACTTTGTATCCCTAATCTCTCCAAGACCTTTATTGTAAAGGGGTGGTGAATTTTGCCAAATGCTTTTTCAGCATCTAATGAAATGATCATATGGTTTTTTTCTTTCAGTTTATTTATATGATGGATTACATTGATAGATTTCCATATGTTGAACCAGTCCTGCATCTCTGAGATTGGTCTGTAATTCTCTTTCATGGTTGAGTCTTTGTGTGGTTTTGGTATCAGGGTAACTGTAGCTTCATAAAAAGAGTTTGGCAATGACCCTTCTGTTTCTATTATGTGAAACATCTTAAGGTCTATTTAAATTGTTCACCTGCTCTTGATTTAATTTCGGTATATGGTAATTATCTAAAAAACTGTCCATTTCTTTTACATGTTCCAATTTTGTGTAGTACAGGCTTTTGTAGTAAGACCTAATGAATTTCCTCAGTGTCTGTTGTTATA
This sequence comes from Ondatra zibethicus, assembly GCA_004026605.1. Taxonomy (NCBI): domain Eukaryota; kingdom Metazoa; phylum Chordata; class Mammalia; order Rodentia; family Cricetidae; genus Ondatra; species Ondatra zibethicus. The sequence goes on from PVIU01006666.1 coordinate 60,051, forward strand.
TCCCCCTTTTCATTCCTGATCTTGTTAATAGAAGTGATCTCTCCCCACCTTTTGATTAGTTTGGATAGGGGTTTGTCAATCTTGTTGATTTTCTCAAGGAACCAGCTATTTGTTTCATTGATTCCTTGGATTGTTTTCTGTGTCTCTATTTTGTTGATTTCAGCCCTCAGTTTGATTATTTCCAGTCTTCTACTTCTCCTGGGTGAGTCTGCTTCTTTTTTTCCTAGAGCTTTTAGGTGTGCTGTTAAGTCACTAATGTGTGCTTTCTCCGTTTTCTTTATGTGGGCACTCAGTGCTATGAACTTTCCTCTTAGCACTGCTTTCATAGTGTCCCATAGGTTGGGGTATGTTGTGTCTTTATTTTCGTTGAATTCAAGGAAGACGTTAATTTCTTTCTTTATTTGTTCCTTGAGCCAGGAGTGGTTCAGTAGTTGACTGTTCAGTTTCCATGAGTTTTTAGGCTTTCTGGGAGTGGAATTGTTGTTAAATTCTAACTTTACTCCATGATGATCCGATAAGACACAGGTGGTTACTCCAATTTTTTTGTATCTGTGGATGTTTGCTTTGTTACCGAGCATGTGATCAATTTTCGAGAAGGTTCCATGAGATGCTGAGAAGAAGGTATATTCTTTCCTGTTCGGGTGGAATGTTCTATAGATGTCTATTAAGTCCATTTGATTCATTACATCTATTAGTTCTCTTATTTCTCTGTTAAGTTTCTGTCTGGTTGACCTGTCCATTGGTGAGAGAGGAATGCTGAAATCTCCTACTATTAGTGTGTGGGGTTTGATGTGAGCTTTGAGTTCTAGTAATGTTTTCTTTACATATGTGGGTGGTTTTATATTAGGGGCATATATATTCAGGTTTGAGACTTCATCCTGATGTGTTATTCCATTTACGAGTATAAAATGTCCATCTCTTCTGATTGATTTTAGTTTGAAGTCGATTTTGTTCGATATTAGTATAGCCACACCCACTTGTTTCTTAGGGCCGTTTGATTGAAAAACCTTTTCCCAACCCTTTACTCTAAGATAATGTCTGTCTTTGTGGTTGAGGTGTGTTTCTTGTAAACAACAGAATGTTGGATCCTGTTTTTGTATCCATTCTCTTAACCTGTGCCTTTTTATAGGTGAATTGAGTCCATTAATATTAAGTGATATTAATGACCAGAGGTTATTAACTGTGGTTATTTTTTTAGGGTTGTAGAGTTTGTGTGTTTCCCTTCTTTGAGTTGTGCCAGTGGAGGGCTGTTAGATGTCTGTGTTATTATGGGTGTTGTTTGCTTCCTTTAGTTGTGGTTTTCCTTCTAGTACTTTCTGTAAGGCTGGGTTTGTGGCTATGTATTGCTTAAATTTGTTTTTATCCTGAAATATCTTGTTTTCTCCATTGATGGTGAATGAAAGCTTTGCTGGGCATAGTAGTCTGGGCTTGCATCCATGGTCTCTTAGTGTCTGCAGCACATCTATCCAAGACCTTCTGGCTTTCATGGTTTGCATAGAGAAGTCAGGTGTAATTCTGATAGGTTTACCTTTATACATTACTTGGCCTTTTTCCTTTGCAGCTCTTAGTATTCTTCCTTTATTCTGTATGTTTTGGGTTTTGATTATTATATGGCAAGGGGATTTGTTTTTTGATCCAGTCTATTTGGTGTTCTGTATGCTTCTTGTACCTTCATAGGCGTATCCATCTTTAGGTTGGGAAAGTTTTCTTCTATAATTTTGTTGAATATATTTTCTGGGCCTTTGAGCTGTGATTCTTCTCCTTCTTCTACCCCTATTATTCTTAGGTTTGGCCTTTTTATGGTGTCCCAGATTTCCTGGGTGTTTTGTGTTAAGAATTTGTTGGATTTGTTGTTTTCTTTGATCAATGAGTTTATTTTCTCTATAGTATCTTCAGTGTCTGAGATTCTTTCCTCTATCTCTTGTATTCTGTTGGTTATACTTGCCTCTGCAGTTCCTGCTCATTTACCCAGATTTTCCATCTCCAGCCTTCCCTCGGTTTGTGTTTTCTTCATTGCTTCCATTTCAGTTTTTAATTCTTGAACTGTTTCCATTACCTGTTTGATTGCTTTTTCTTCGTTTTCTGGGGTATCTTTGAGGAGTTTATTCATTTCTTCTAACTTTTTGTTAGTTTTCTCATCCCTTTCTTCAAAGGAATTTTTCACCTCTTCTTTAAAGGTCTCTATCACTTTCATAATGTTATGTTTAAATTCGATTTCTTCTACTTCTTCTGGGTTAGGTTGTTCAGGTTTTCCTGTTGCATACTCGCTGGTTTCTGGTGTTATCATGTTGCTTTTCAGGTTGTTGGAGGAATTCTTGGATTGGTGCCTGCCCATCTCTTCCTTTGATTTCAGTCAGGGGAGTCTCAGCGGGTGGGGACCTTCCAGGAAGGCTTGCACATACTCACCCCTCTGGATAGCTGATCTCAGTGCAGGAAGAGGAAGTCCTGTCTGGACCTCTGATCCGTCTGGACCTCTGATCTCAGCACAGGAAGAGAGAGTCCTGGTGTTCCAAGGGCCCACAGAGGAAAGGGCAAACTTGTGGGGGAGGGGGTGCAGGGTCATGTGGAACAAAGAGGTCCACCGCAGCAGGCTCACTCGGGGCACTTCCCGCCAGGCTTGCACAACTTACCAGTCTGCACCTCCGATCTCAGCACAGGAAGAGAGAGTCCTGGTGTTCCAAGGGCCCACAGAGGAAAGGGCAAACTTGCGGGGGAGGAGAGGTCCGCTGCAGCAGGCTCACTCAGGGCACTTCCCGCCAGGCGCATGCAACCTTACCAGTCTGCACCTCAGATCTCCTGAATATGTTTTATTACCATTGGTTAATAAAGAAACTGCTTTGGCATATGGTAGGGTAGAATATAGCTAGGTGGGGAAACCAAACTAAATGCAGGGAGAAAGAAGGCAGGGTCAAGCAGACATTATGTAAATGCTGAAGGAGAAAGATGCCAGAACCTTACCAGTAAGCCACAGCCTCGTGACTATATACAGGTTAATAGAAATGGATTAATTTAAGGTGTAAGAGCTAGCTAAGAATATGATTCAGCATTGACCAAACAGTATTGTAATTAATATAGTTTCTGTGTGATTATTTGTATCTGGGCAGCCAGAAAACAAATGTACAGTCTCCATTTATAAATATCTTTCAAGAATGAGAACTATACATCTCATTTTCAAATGAGCTGCATAGGTATAATATCTCAAATAAGAGTAGGAACATATATTTAATATGATATAGCAAAAATAACCTTAAATTTGTATCAATATACAAAAATACCTTAATAAGATAAGAAACATATATATAGCATATTGTAATAAAATATAACCTTAAATTTGTATCAATATATAAAAATTGATACCAATGTAAAATATTTGAGATTAATAGTTCCTTTTTAATTAAAAGTAGATTAAATAATCTATCCTTTTTGCCTATCATTCCTATATCCTACCTCTTTTTTCAGAGATTACTTAAACCTCCTTTGCCTAGTCTCCTCCCTGACCATAACCAATAGCAGTTTGCAACCAGCCCCCATAAATGATGGCAAATATCCACAACCCAGCAAGTGACCACCTAGTGGGAATGTTGGCATTGTGTTTTTAAAATTACTTCCTGTTCTCTTGGGGCAATGGAAACCTGAGGTGACCCTGAGAAAACTGAGAGAATAGTCAAACCCTGAGAGAGCTAGCTTTATCATTTGTTGTCCAGTTTCTGGAAAAGTTGTAGGGTGTTCTGAAGTCCTGGCTAGAATAGTCTGTGAGGCTGAACTATCTTAACTAGCAGTTTTGAATTTGTCTTGGATGACGATTTTGGAGGAAACGATCACAAAGACATTCTGAGAGGCTGATCACCTCTGCTACTTGTCTTCTTCATTAGTGTCTGTTCTTTTTTTTTCTTTTGAAAACATTCAGACTTTTAAAGTTAACATACATATCTGCATTAACAAATGTATGGAATGTGAAATGTGCACAAATCAACTAAAGATGATTTTTTTTTATGTTTGAGAAGATAAAAGCACCTGCAAACTTTATAAGTCTGTTTGGACTACATAACCAAATTTTCATGAAGACTTTGTAGCCAACAAGCCTCATCACATCTCAAGCAATCTCAGAACTGTTCCCATGTTGAAGGATTAGTTTATGTGTCACTCACATTGTAAGTTTTTTTCATTTTTTCCTTCACACCTACAGTCAAGATTTTCAGAAGCTCTCCCTTGATTAAACCTGGTCTTCATTAATTTTGAAGGAATCTGTAACTTTTCTTTTCCTGTAAAAACAACGGTATAACTTCTCCCTCAATGCAACATATTTCTTGACTTACACACTGAAGTGAAGACATCCTTACAATATACAATGGTTTAATTTAGTAGTTTTTCTCCTACAGTCCCATGTCTTAGCAGTGCTTCCCCTTTGCTCATCAGCATTCAAAAAATTCAAATTCCACAAAGCACCATAGAGGATCCAGATACCCTGTGTATTTTCCATGCTAACAGGGCTTAATTTTTTATACTGCTTTATTCTCTCTTAAAGACTTTACTATTTTCAAAGTATTTAATTTTCTATGAATGTCTATACCCATTTTATTTTCTTTCTTCAGCGTCTAAGCTCATTTTTAAACATACTGTACCTGCTTAGAAGTTTTGAAGCCAAGATCAGGCTTTGGGGGTGGGAATGGTATCTACAGCATTTTTCTAACCACATGAACAAAACCTTAAACTGCCAGGCTACTGCAACATGGTTTAGATTAGCACATAGTGGTGACAGCTGGCTCTGTCCTTTTGGATCTGCAGGAAGTAGCAGAACCATACCTAACCATGTGAGATCTGGGATTGTGTGTATACCTGTGGCAGGAGTTTCTACCTAGCACACCAGATGTTTAAGTGCTCAGCTGCACAGCAGAGCCTCTTAAAGGATATGCACTTCTGCATATGACAAGCAGTGAGCTCTTTGTACATTCTTTTTCTCAGTTTTCTCAGACCCTGTGCTTGGAGATATTGGACCAGGCCTCCTTTAAATTGAATGTCAACTATAGTCTTACTTGTTGAACTTTCATGGACTGCCAATCCCCAAGTAATGGTATGGAGACTTATTATGAATTATAAAAACTTGGCCTTTAGTTTAGGCTTATTCCCAATTAGCTCTTATAACTTGAATTAATATGTTTCTATTCATCTACATTCTGCCAAGTAGGTTTTCTTTATGTCTCTTCCATTCGCTATGTCTGACTTGCTCAATCTCTTGCACACCTAAATTCATAACTCTGAGTTCCTCCCTCTGCCTGGAAGTCCAGCCTGTTCTCTTCTGCCAAGCTATTGGCCACTCAGCTCTTTATTAAACCAATCAGAATTGGTTCAAATAAAATAAAATTAAACTTTTCACACAGCCTGATCAAATACCTTGTAACGTCACAACAAACTCTCTTATCCTCTGGCTCTTACAATCTTTCTGCTTGTTTCTTCTTCTACAGTGTTCCCTGAGCCTTGGGTGAGAAAGTGTTTTGTAGATGCATCCATTGGAACTGTGTCCCCAAACTGTAACATGAGGGGCCGGCTTGTTTCTGGCTTCCCACCAGGTCCCACAGCCAGCAAGTCCCAAAGAAATTCATGCATAGAGTCTACATTAGGTTATAAACTGATTGGCCCATTAGCTCAGGCCTCCCATTAGCTCTTGTAGCTTATTTTAATCCATTATCCCTATCTATGTTAGCCATATGGCTCAGTACCTTTCTCAGCAGGGCAGGTCACATCCTGCTTCTTCGGTGGTCTAAGCAGGAGTGCCAAGGGTGCTTCCTGCTTCCCAGAATTCTCCTGTTCTCCTTGCTCCACCTCTACTTCCTGTCTGGTTGTCCCACTTATACATCCTGGCTAGTGGCCAATCAGCGTTTATTTCAATCATGATTGACAGAATACAGACAATTCTCCCATAGCACTTCCCCCTCTTTTTTTTTAAACAAAGAAAAATATCCATAGTCCATTTTTGGGAATGTGGGCATAGTATTCCAGGCTACTTCCAGCTGGTTGGGGGTGCTGATAATCTTATGGGGACCTAAAATATTTAGAGTTATGATCAAGTCCTGACTGGAGTATCCTGTGAGGCTTGATCATCTCAGGCAGTAGTCTTGAATCTGTTCTGGATGTAGAACTCAGACATCCAGGCCATCTGTTCCTACTGGAGATTTCTCAGGTGGTCTTCCTTGACCAAACATGATTTTTTCTTAACTCAGAATGAATCCACAGCCTCTCATTTCCTGTGGAAACAAAAGCAAAATCTCTTCTCCAAAGTAACATACCTTTGGACTTCAATTTTGAAGTCAAGGTATTTTCAAAATACCTTCCTTGGCTTAATTCAGCAGCATTTATAAACAAAAGTCTTTTAGCAGCTGTTGCTCCTTCCTCAGCATTCAAACAATTCAAAGAGATCAGAGTAACATACCATATCAAGATTCTCTTTGTATTTTTCATCTTTACATGGCTTTATTTTAACCTCTATTTCTTTTATTTTTACTTTTAACTTTTGGCTTTTTAAAACAGGTTCTCTGTGTATCTTTGTCCTGGATCTCCTACTGTAGACCATGCTATCCTTGAACTCACAGAGATCCGCCTGTCTCTGCCTCCCCAGTGCTGGGATTAAAGGTGTGTGATACCACACCTTGAAGTCACAGAGGTCAATCTATCTCTGCCTCCCAAGTGTTGGGATTAAAGGTGTGTACCACCACTCCCAACAACTCTCTTTTTTATTTTAAGAAATTTAACCCTTTTTTTTCAAGCCTGCATATATTTTTAACACACTGTAAAACATTTAGAGGTTTTCTTTGTCTTTATATCTATCTTTACTGTATATCTCTCTTTTTCTGACTACATGAGTCTTTAATTTACCAAGCAATATGGGTAGGATAAAAGCCGTGGCTTTGACGGCTGGATCCAGCCCATTTCTTAGCTTTCTGAGATTTCAGACTCATGGCTGAGGTACTGGCTGTAGCCGTGTTCAGTGCCACAAGTCTACAGCGTTTCCTAGGGAGCTTCCTGCTTTCCAGAATTCTCCTGTTCTCATCGCCTCACCTCTACTTCCTGTCTGGTTTTCCCATCTATACTTCCTGCCTGGCTAATGGCCAATCAGCATTTATTTAAATCATGATTGACAGAATACAGACAATTCTCCCACACCACAAACTGTATTTTAATTGGTTGTGGTTTTCTGTAATGGTCTCTATCCATAGCAGAGAGACATTTTCTTGATGAGAGGTAAAGGCTACATTTATCTATGGGGTAAAAACAAATGTTTACCAAGCATTGTTAAGGATTATGATAGGTTGGTAAATTAGCAGTTATAGATTCTCCTCCAATAACTGTGGCTTCACTAGCACTGGTTAGTTATATGTGTTTCCAGTACCAACTTCCTGAGTTAGGATTTATTTTGCTGTGAAGAGACACCATGACCATGGCAACTCTTATAAAGAAAAACATTTAATGAGGTTGGTTCAGAGTTCAGAGTTTTAGTCATAAAACATCATAGTGGGACATTGGCAACTTGCAGGCAGAAATTTTGCTTGAGAAGAGGCTGAGAGTTCTATATCTTATGCAGGCAAGAGGAAGTGTTCTGTCTCACTCGGTATACCTTGAATATATATGAGGCCTCAAAGGCCACCTTCAAAGTGACATACTTCCTCCCACAAGAGCACACCTATTCCAACAAAGCCTGTAGTAGGACGCCGCTTGTTTTGTTTCCAGTTGATCAGCCCTGAAATAACCACACAGAAACTATACTAATTAAATCATTGCTTGGCCTATTAGCTTTAGTTTCTTATTGGCTATCTCGTACCTCCTAATTTAACCCATCTCTATTAATCTGTGTACTGCTACATGGCTGCAGCTTACCGGCAAATTTCCAACTCATCTGTTCCCAGCAGTGGCTGCATGGTCTCCTTGACTCTCCCTTTTTTTCTCCCAGCATTAAGTTTCATTTTCCCTGCCTACCTCTATTCTGCCCTGTCAGGCCTGAAACAGATTCTTTATTAACCAATGGTATTCACAGCATACAGAGGGGAGTCCCACATCACCCTTTTCTGTCTAAATGGAAAAAAAAAGGTTTTAATTTAAAAAAAGTAGTTCTGGTCAGAAAAGGATTACAGATATGCAATAAAAACAAATCCAGATGGAAAAAAACTCTAAATTGGTCACAGTGTTGGATAAATGTACATAGGCTTGAGAGACCAAAGAAAAAGAGTATAGAGAGTTACAAAAATAAGTAAATTATTTTTAAAAAATATAATAAAACAAAGTCTTTAAAGAGACAGAGTATAGACAGTCAAACATTAAATGAGTAAACATAATAAAATAAATATTAAAAAGAATGGACTAAGAAAAATAAGCCACATAAAAATGGAATATACACAGAGAGTCTGGATTATGGATATTATTGTGTTTTCTTTGACTTTTTGACAGTGAAGGAGCTAAGTACAGAGAAACATTTCATTGAATGGGTTGCTAGACTAAACCAAAATATATATCTTAAAGGTGTCTTGACTTCAAAATATGAGTCTAAAGATATGTTGCTTTGGAAAAGAGGTTCTGCTTTTGTTTTCAACAAAGATGAGAACCTGCAGATTAATTCTTGATTAATGTGGTTTGATGGACCAAGACCCCCAAAAGGTCACCATGAATACCCCCAAAAAATACCTTGCCAAACAAAAATCAGGAAGTAGTTTGGAGAGAAAAATGCCAATATACCCAAATATTGTCTATAAATGTTTGTTTACATTTAAATGGAGATATGATATAGAGATTTGCATTGGTATGGATCTTTGTTTATTGATATAAATTTTAGGTCAATTTTGTTATACTGTGTATATCTATTTTTGTTCTTGATTAAGGTATTGTGTTTGTCCAGCTCATTTAAAAATGTAACATATAATTAAGAAAAAATATAGGTTAATAGATAATCATCTATAATAGTCAAGCTTGTAATAATGTTAGTTAGATATATTTCAGTTAGTTAGATATTCTTCAGATCTTTCAGAGATGTTCAGAATATGACATTTAAAATGTTTAGAAACTTAGGATTTTCATGACAATGAAACACATATACTCCTGGCAGTACCAGTCTGCTTCAGGGAAGAACAGGGCTAGGTGAGGAAAACTAAACTGAATCCTGGGAGAAAGAAGGTGGAAATGCCATGGAGTCACCAGAGGAGAAAGACATGAGCTGACAGATGAAACCTTACTGGTAAGCCAAGACCCCCATGGCAAAAAAATAAAATAATGGAAATGGGTTAATTCTAGATGTAAGAGCTAGCTAGCAATATGCTTAAGAGATTAGCCAAGCAGTGATTTAATTTATACAGTTTTTGTACGGTTATTTTGGTTCTGGGCAGCCAGGAACATACAAGCAGCCTCCTACAGCAAAGGCCACACCTCCTAAAAATGCCAATTCCTTTGAGGGCCATTGTCTCTCACACCATCACAGTCCCTGCCAAGGCTTGTGTGCCACTGCTGCAGCCGCAGGGCTGTTGTACACTGAAGTGGTTCGTGAGTGTCATTGATAGGCAGGACTGTTGTGGCCTCTCTCCTTTGGAAGCTTTCATTGTGCCTTCTAGTACCATGAATGATAGTCCTCAGGGCAGTGGGGTCATCCAAGTTAATTATAGTTCAGGGGTCTCTGGACCCTGTGTCTGAAATGCATGGAACCTTCAGCCTAAGGGACTTACCATCCCCCTCTGTGGGATAACTAAGGGCAATAGCTTAATCTCTTAGCCTACTTGGCCACAATTCAAAAAAGGGCTTCTCATATCTGGCATTTGTTTTGTTTTTTGTTAGGTGGTCTTTGGAACCACCAACCTAGATGAGAAAGGTTCATTAAAACTATATATGTATATGCAGTATATGCATACACTGAATTGTGGCCATTACAGGTTTTACTCTTTTAGGTAGACTGTTAATAGTGTGATTTCTTGAGGATTTTTCATTCATCCATATTTATATTACTCTACATGCTTCTCTCTTCTTGTATTTACCTCCATCCTCCTTTCCTAAGGAGAGCCAGTTTATCTCCTATCAAATCAAATTTACCGTAAAAATACAGAATCCTTTTCCAGTTTGTGTGTCATCCCTCCACGAGGGGCATGTTAATCTTCTCTGTCAAGGTTTAATATATGTGCTGCCAAAGCAAGCACGGGAGTTGACTTTAATACCCCACTCCCATCAATAGATTCTCCAGATGCCTACATGTCAACAAACTTCAGAGTTAAACTGTGCTGCAGATCAAATGAACTCACAAGACTTATACAGAATATTCCACACAATTGCTGACATTAATAGAATAAATGGATTCACAAGACTTCCACAGAATATTCGATACAATCGCTGAAGTCACATCCTGCTTAGCAGCTTTTGGATGTTTTACCATGAAAGGTCACATCTTAAGCTGTAAAACAAGTTTTAACAACAAAAAGGAATCTTTTTATATTCTACCAGATCATATTCTCAATAGATGGAGAAGTCTTTGAAAAACTTAATTCATTCTTGACTACAGCCCTGAACAAACCAAGAAGATAAAGCTCACACCTGCACACAATAAAGGGCACTGTGATAATCCTACAAACCACATTATACTGGATAGGGAATAACTCAAATTAGTTCCTCTAAATACTTGATAGAGCCAAGGGTGAACATTTCTCAGCTATTATTTAATACAGAGCTTTTATTTACAGAGAAATTAGACAAGAGAAAGAAGGGGAGAAAGAAAGAAAGAAAGAAAGAAAGAAAGAAAGAAAGAAAGAAAGAAAGAAAGAAAGAAAGAAAGAAAGAAAGAAGGAAAAAGTCAAATTACCCTATTAATGGATGAAACACACCATGTTTAAAATCCCACTGGGTTGGCAAAGCACTTGCCTAACATATGGAAGCCTCTGGATTTGGTGTTTGAACCACACACAAAGAAAAGGTCTCTGAAAACCATCCAGGATCCAGCAAGATATCTCTGCAGGTAAACGTGCTGGCTGTACAAGATTGGAGACCTGCATTCAATCCAAGAAAGACATGAAAAGTAGACTACAGTGGCATGCCTTTGTGATCCCAGCACAGAGATCACCTGGAAGTTGAAGGGCCACCTAACCTGGAGTACCCAGCATGGAGGATATAGTACAGGAGAGACTGCCTCAACAAGTTGGAAGAAAAGAACTGACTTTCAAAAGTTATCCTGAGATTTCCACACACAATGACGCCCCCTAAGTTCCCTTCCTCCACACACCCACACACTAAAAATGCTGAGAGAAACTATGGGAAAGCAGCTCTGGATTAAATAAACAGAGCATATTGTGGAAATATGCTTGCACACCTCTGAATATTCCCATAGCAAATTGATTGTGCACTGTATGTCAGTGAGGTGTGTGATGTTAATTATACTATAATAAAGTCATTCCTGAAGAGAAAAAATGTAAAGTTAAAGTCATGTAGACAATTTTTTTCACATCTTGAAGTAAACTGGGCAGTAATCTTCATGGAGAAGAAATTTTAATTTTCTTTGTACCAGTATAACATGTATGAGCATATGTGTATGAGCCTGTGAGTGTACGTGCATGTGATCATGTGTGTGAGTGTGTGTGCACGTGAGATGTGTGTGTGAGCATATGTGTGTGTTTGCACATGCATGTGCAATGTAGGCACTCCAGTTCTTTCTTTTCCAAAATCCATCTTAATACTAATTAATTTCCTCAAGCAGCTGGTTCTGAGACTTCATACTTCATACGGTTTTCAAATACAACCAAACTTAAATCAAAAATAGTCAACTAAAGTGTCTGGGGTGTCAGAAAAACTGCCCTGAGCTGATCATACACATTGTTCAAATTCAAAAGATATGCAATGTGGCTAGAAGGTAAGTATTTTCCAAACAATTAGAGAACATGAAATTTACACAACCCTTAGAAAACCTTGGTTCATCATGGTGTCTGTAACAGGGTAAGGAAAATGACTGCTACAGTTCACCTTAGCAGAGGCACTGCTCTGGCATTATGGGATGGTTCTAGGCATAGCCTTCCTTCGAGTCACCTCAACATCCCAAATTAACACACACAAGAGATGTTCCCTCAAAGGCAAAGGCCAGGAGAAGCTTCTCTGAAGTCATTATAATTCACATTCGTGTTCCTGAGCTGTGAGGCTGATCAGCCCCTTCTTGCTATGATCTCAGGAATGCAACTTAAGGGCCTGGAGACATGGCTCAGTGGTTAAGAGCACACACTGCTCCTGCAGAGGACCTGGGTTCCATTCCCAACCCCACATAGGGACTTCCAACTGTTTGCACCTCCAGTTCCAGGGATCCAGGGGCCTCTCTGACCTCCAGGGGCAGCAGGTGTTCAAGTAATGCGCTTACATACATGCAAGCAAAACACTCGTGCACATCAAATAAAAAATGAATAAACCAATTAAAATGTAACTCAATTCTGCTTTGAGGGCCCCTAAATGTATTTATGTTCACTTTGATGTTTTTTCTCACAAAAATTTTCCATTCTAGCCTGTATTTTATTTTGTGAGAGGGTCAGGGAGCTAGAGAGGGGTTCTGACAAACACTTCTAGTGGCCCCTTCAGAGACCGGGCCTTAGTTTCAGTTTAGAGGAGCTGGCTGGATTTAAGCAAGCAGTTATCAGGGAAAACTACAACTCAGGGTTTAACTTATCAGCAAGCACCCCACAATCTTATGCTAGCTAGGCAGGTGCCCACCACCTTATGCTAGCTAAAGATAGCTTCTGTACCCTGCAGCTGGAAAGTTACTAACCACTAGATCCACCTACCAATCTTATAAACTTTTTGTGTAAACCCAGTAGTTAGTTCCCCAAACTAATCTCTCCTCCACGGAATTCCCCTAACCCTGTTTTAATGGCGCCTTTGTTGGATAACCAATCACACCCCAAAATGTTAGTAATTTTTCTTCTTTCTGACCATAACATTTTTCACTTATCATATTTATCCACCTTTCAAATGCTTCACAGATGCTTAGCCACAGTTTAATGCAGAAATAGGCTCTGCGTGTGTGTGTGTGTGTGTGTGTGTGTGTGTGTGTGTGTGTGTGTGTGTGTGTTTTAATACACATTGAAGAGAATGCACTGATGGAAAGAGGCATGTGTTAATACCATAAGAAGGACTCTTCTGTGCAAATGCCCAGTCCTGGACACATGTGCTTAATAAATATGTGTTACTAGTAAACTTTCTGTCTTCCTAAACTGGACTAGCAATTACATTTCTAGTATTACACAGGAAAATAAAAGAAGATAGCATTTTAGATACATAATCCAGTAGCAGGTTTACACTCTAGTTGTTTTGGCTTTTAATTTTTCTGTCTGTTCAAACTTCTTATGCACTATCTGAGTAAGAGTTGTAAGAATTTGATGAATATCTGTATAGCAAACTAGAGATTTTTGGACAAATTTTAAATCATAAAATAAAGAAAAAATAATAAATTGTTCAGGTCCCTTACAATACCAGTGTTAACAAATTTCTTTTGCACTTGTGGTAACTTCACTACTTGATAAAATTTTTACCCACCCAACATCATCAACCTTATTCACCTTCACACATCTGGAGAGATCAGAGAGATTCAACCCATGCTGAACACCATACTCTCTACAGACAGGTAGCATGACCAGGACTTTGCATTTTACACTTGGAAATGAGCTGCGAAGGATTTCCCAGCCCTGTCTACCCACACTCACCAGGGTCAGATGCAGAGGCCCAGGATTCTTGTGCACAGGATGGAAGAAGAGTTGCAGCTCTGGCCTGAGACTCTCGCTTCTGCCCCACAGTGTCCTGGAGCCCCTGTGTCCAGGCTGCCTCTGCTGCCCTCCTTCAAGGGTGGAGACTTATGTGTCTTGTAAAGATAGGAAAGGAAGGAGCTGGTCAGGATGTCATAGGTGGGGAAGGAAGGGTGGGATCAGCACGCTGTGGTTTTGGGGCACTGTGGGTCCACGAGGTTGGGGTGCTCCAGGTCTGAGCAAGCTTCCAGAGAACTGATCAGTCTGCACTGCACCCAATGTCAGGCCAACATCTGTGCTGGAGGATGAGAAGCTAGAATCTAGAACCCCAGAAGAGAGAAAAAGAAAGTAATGTTTCTAGGGGAGAGGTAGTTAAGAAATGAGGGGGATAACAAACATGGGGTTCAGGACAGCCGAGGATATGATTTGTCAAAACCCCAGGTTGTTAATATAAATTGATTTACAGCTTCATTTTATTTCTGAAGAGACCAATTGATAAATAATTGACTGTTCACAATTGTAATCCCTATAACTGAGAGGCTGAGGCAGGAGGTTTGGGGATTGGGTGCCTGGGCTAAATATCGAGCTCTATCACTTATGAACAGGTGGGGGGCACTAAGTGTAGACTGTTAACCTGCAGGCAGATGGTGCAGTGTATGCAGTATAGAAGCGCTAGACAGACCAGAAAGTTAAATGTTGAAATGGAAGTCAGTTTCGCACTGGGAAAGGACAGAGGTGGAGAACGAAGGGGAAGGGGAGAGAGCAGCAGTGAGACACAGAGGAAAAACAGAACCACAGGGCTTCCCTCAAGTTCCACCATGGCCGTCCTCTCCAGGGGTCACCACATTCTTACTTCTGTCTTTTGTTGTCTACTTCTGCTTTAGTGTTTACTTCTATTATATAGTAGAACTGGTGACCCAAATATGTCACTGAATTATATCCCCAAATCTGAGGATTTGACAGCTATGTAATGAACTTTCAAGTTGTTTCCCTTCACCCCCTAACTCTAACCTGGCCTTACTCTAAACCCAAGTGGATCTGCAACCCTGCCTTACACTTCTGTGGTGCCTGGAGCCCCTGGACCAACAACTCATAAGGAGGCTTCCCACATCTGTGCCAGGATTTTTGTTTAAGATCCCATGACTCTGGGAGCAGCATTATCCACTCACGCAGAGAACCACCCTTCAAATTCGTTTTTTTTTAACTATTTTTGAATAATTGGCCCAAACACACAAATCTAAAAATTCTAAGGAAGAACAAATATATGAAGGAGAACATTTATCTTTCCAGGACTGGATTACCTCACTTGGCATAATAGTTTCCAGTTCCATTCATTTTTCTACAAATTTAATTTTCTTTACAACTGAATAAAATTCTATTACATACATGTACTGAAGTGACTAAGGCAAAGCCATATTATCCTGACTCCATTTTGGTCAGCTCAGACACTTCTCAGCCTTCTACCCCACAACAATGACATCTGCCTTAGGAACACATTTGGGATTCCCATGACTGTGGTCCAGATGCATTAACCAAAATAGTTAGTGCCATACAAACTTAAACTAAAATAACTGAAGAAAATGCAAGTAAAAATTAATTAGCCATGTTGTGACTGAAATAACTATGTTCTGTCGAAACAAATGATGCAAGGTTACCCTGCTCCTCATCCAGAATCAATGAAATTGTAGATTTTGTCTTTAAAATGCTGTACCTCTGACCTTCTGCACCAGGACTCTTGAGGCATGAGCCCACTCTTTTCAGTGGTCAAAACTAAAGGACTTTATAAGGTTAATTGTCAAC
This sequence comes from Ondatra zibethicus, assembly GCA_004026605.1. Classification (NCBI taxonomy): domain Eukaryota; kingdom Metazoa; phylum Chordata; class Mammalia; order Rodentia; family Cricetidae; genus Ondatra; species Ondatra zibethicus. The sequence continues at coordinate 75,581 of PVIU01006666.1, forward strand.
ATTAGTGTGGAGGTCTCTATGTTTCTCTCAAGGATTTATTATAGTGCCACATTTCCATTGTATTCCTCACCAGCGCCATCTAACACTGACATCCAGGCTGTTTCCCTTTCCTCCATTATGACTACAGCAGCAGTGAACAGAGATGGGCAAGTATCTCTGTAATAGGAGACAGAGTCCTTTGTATACATGTGTGGGAGAAAATCCTCACATCTACACCTTTGACAGGAGAATAATAGCCAGAATACAGAAAAACCTAAAAACATCCAGAAAGTAAATGACGCAGTAGGCTATGGAAATAAACAGAAAGCTCTCAACAGAAGAAACACACGTACACAAAGACAGAAAAAAGAGAAAGAAAGGAAAGAAGGAAGGAAGGGAGAGAGAGAGAAAGAGAGAGAGAGAGAGAGAGAGAGAGAGAGAGAGAGAGAGAGAGAGAGAGAGAGAGAGAGAACAAAAGCCAATGAATAAAAAATATTTTTTGAGACAGGGTTTCTCTGTGTAGCTTTGGAGCCTGTCCTGGCACTAGCTCTGTAGACCAGTCTTGCCTTGAACTCACAGAGATACGCTTGCCTCTGCCTCCTGAGTTCTGGGATTAAAGGCATGGACCACCACTGCCTGGCTAAAAAATATTTTGCTCGAATCCTTGGCCATGAGGGAGTTGAAAATTAAATGATTTGAGGTCTATTTCACGCCAATAAAAATGGATATCATTTAGAAAACAAATGACAAGAAATGATGGTGAGGATGTGGGGGAAGGGAGGCCCCTCCTCTCTGCTGGTGAACTGTAAACTGGTACAGGTGGTATAGAATCAGTGTGGAACTTTCTCAGGGAGTAAATCAGAACTGCGTATGGGTGACCATGTCCTGGCCCCCAATTCTACTCCATGGATTTAGATATCTATATCTGTGCCAGTACCTCTATGTTTTTAATACCATGGCTCTGTTGTATGTCTTGAAACCAAACATGATGATACCTGTAGCATTATTTTTCTTTTTCAGGATTGCTTTGGGTTCCAAGGGTCTTTTAAGCATTAATATAACAATTTTAAGAACTTTTTCAATTTCTGTGAAGATTGATGGAATTTTAATGGATATTACAGTGATGGGTTTTTGTTTTGTTTTTTGTTTCTGTTTGTTTGTAGAGCAGCCATTTCACAACAGCAATTTTTCCATTCTACGTGCATGGGAGGTCTTTCTTCTGGGATCTTCCTCAATTCCTTTGTCAGGTTTTTGAACGTCTTACTGTGGGAATCATTTATTTCCTTGGCTAGGTTAATTCCAAGTATTTTATTGCTTTTGAGGCTTTTGTTGTTAATATTGTTTTCTTAATATTTTTCTCAATCCATTTGTCATTAGTAATAGGAAAGTTCCTAACTTTGTTTGTTACTTTTTTATCTGAACACTTTTTACTGAAGGTGTTTATTAGTTTTAAAAATTAAGAATTTTCTGGTGGAGCCTTTACAGTCTGTAATGTGTGGTTTCCTGTAATCTGCACCAAAGAAAACTTTGTCTTCTCCCTTTCTGTGCATCTCTGTCTTTCTCTTGTCTTGCTGCTTTAGCTAAGATCTCAGGAAGTGCACTGAAGAGAAGTGGAGAGCGCAGACAGCCTGGTCCTGATCTTAGTGGAAATGCCTTGGGTTTTTCTCCATGGATCATGATGTTGGTTGCAGGTCATCTAGGCTGCACCATGATGAGTTATGTTTCCTTCATTCCCCTCCATTCATGTTTTCTCCAGGGTTGTTTTCATGAGACGGTGTTGGATTTTGTCAAGGTCCTTTTCTACTAATGTTGAAATGATCATGGGATTTTTGTCATTGAGCTTATTGATTTGTGTGTGTGTTGAACATCTTTTCATCTCTACAATGAAACCAATTCAATCATGATGAACAATTGTTTCCATATGGTTTTAAAATCAGTTTGCAGGAATTTTATGAAAAATGTCTGTGTCTATATCTTCACAATATTTTTTTGATATTCCTCTGTCTTCACCTGGTTTTGGTATGAAGATAAGACTAGCTTCATAAAATGACTTGGGAAGTATTCCTTCCTTTTCAACTCTAGAGAACCACTTGGGAAAATTTACTAATCTACTTTGAAGTCATGGTAGAATTCTACACTGAATCTACCTGAGCCTGGACTTTTGGGGTTGGAACACTTCTCTCCCATTTATATTCTTTATCTCAGCCATATTTAAATTTGCTAGGTCATAAATGTCTAGGAATTTATTAATATCTTTTGGGGGTTTCCCACTTAGTAGAATATAAGTTTATAAGAGGCAGGGTCATATGGAACAAAGAAGCCCCCGCAGCAGGAGCTGGAGGGGGCCTTCCCAGGACCCCCTCAGGTCCGGCCAGGCAGGCGCCTAAGTTTACAGGATAAGACCTTATTATTGTAGGTTATTCACCAGGAAAGACCGATCAGAAACTGGTTTAAGCCAAAAGAAAGACTTTATTAGCTGGAAGGTGACTGCACTGGTGTTCAGGATCCCAGTGTAGTACTGAGACTTTCTCAAGGTGAGCTTTTATGCACACACACAAAAAAAACCCCATGTTCTGGTTTGACATACTTCTGTTAACAAGAACACTTATTCAAAAGCAGAACTATAGAAGCTAAAAAGCAAGGCTAGTACATTTAGAGTCTTTCCCAGAACTATATGGGCTTTGATATATTAGGTCTTTAAGTTTTATCAGGTGATGCTGTTCATGTGCTGAGTTCTACAGCCTGAATGGTACATCTGTTATGGAGTTAGCTGTGCTAAAGTCTGTGGATCTGTTCCCCACTGGTTTTAGTGAATGAGTCAAATCATAGACTCATCCTGTTTTAGTTTAAGATGCAGGACATGGCTCTTAAAATTACTGATCGATAGAAGCAAGTTTTCTCCCCAAATCATGCATAGTTTCCTTTATCTCATGAGAAATCTAAGTCTCTCTAATTTTGTGAGGGAATCTAACAATTGTTGCAATACCTCCAACCTGTGTACTTAGTTTGGAAAGCATCAGAAGAATCACATTTATTCAGAACATTTTTACTGCTCAACAAGTATTTTGGGGGCTTGGTAATATTACTCTTATACAGATTAATTAAGCCATAGGACAGAACACCAGATATCAGAATAAGGAAAATGGTTATGATATGTCCTCTATTGTTGATTTGGGCCACCCCAGTCACAATGAGTTTTGTTAGCTAATGGTTTGACAATCTGTTGGGTTCCTATCCCTAAGCAGTCCAGGTGTTGGGTGTCTACCCTTTCCTGTGACATAGAGACTGATTCCTAGGGTTTCTCCTAAAGGTCAAGCATTTGTTTATTTGGCCTACCGTGTCTCTGATACCCAGGCTGATGACTTCTATACGTTCCATTAATATATGGAATTATAAAATCAATCAGTAGAAAAACAGAACCAGTGATTTCACTACAACCTTAAATATTTTTTTAAAAATTAACTTAATTGATGTTCAATTGTCAAAAAACAATAGCTATTTAAAACAATGAGAACTGCAGGTCTAACTCTGTTGCTATAGTACTTGCTGTCTCCTGAGTGATTTGATTATAAGCCTGATCCCCAGGGCTGGTGGTCCCAAGTGTTATAGGAAGGCAGGCTGAGCAAGTCAAGAAGAGCAAGCCATGAAGAGCAGCCAATAAGCAGCACTCCTCCATGGCTTCTGCACCAGGTACTATGTCCAGGTTCTTTTGTTTTGTTCTTATTGATTTTTATTGAGCTCTACATTTTTCTCTTCTCTCCTCCCTGCCTCTACCCTCTCCCTTTCAACCCTCCCCCATATGTGTAGGTCCTTACCTTGAGTTCCTGCGTATCTTCCCTGAATGACAGACTACAAACCTTAAGATGAAATGAGCCCTTTCTTCCCCAACTTGCTTTTGGTCATGCAGTTTTTTTTTTCAAAATAGAAACCCTAAGAAATATGTCTTGATATTCACAAACTATTCAGGACATACAGTAAGTTATTATAATGTCAATGTCATGAGGGGAAAAACCTTCTTCCTTAAAGTTCAAAGAAAAAGCAGTGTAGCGATATCTTCTAGACTGGTGTGGAAAAGATGCTGCAGAGCGTCCACCGTGTGTTAAGTGATACCCAGAATCCACTCCCAGGGGTCTGAGTCCAGTGTCCTAGGCCCCTTAATTCTAGCAGTTGATTTTTTAATGAGAGGAGCTTGATGCTATGTATATCCCAAATTAGATCCCCAAACAACACAGGAGTATTAATAGGAAAGTGGTGGATTTGAACGTAGTCTTCAGTTTCATGAACAGCAGTGTCCCAATGTTAATGTCAGGTTTTTCAAAGTACATTGACAAAATATGGGAAAAGGGCACAAAAGAACTATCTACACTATCTTTCTAAATTTCTGTACCCATGAAATTATTTGAAAATTAAACCTATTAAACCAAAAATAGTAGGATACCCCTGTAACTCCAGCAGGTCAGGAAGCAGAGCCAAAAGAATATGGATTTCAAGAAAGTTTGTCCTAAGGGCATAAAAATCTGTCTTAATGAATGAAGAAAGAATAAATTGGCTAAAATGTGGATGGAAACTTGAATCCATGTCTACAAACACTAGAAGACAAACTGAGCTGTAGCAGTGCTCTGATGACGAAAAGAGATGGGTACATTGTGTCAGTTTAGAAACCACACCTGAGGACAGAAAGCCTTGAGTAGAGAGGGACATGACAACCTCACATGTGTTAGTCACAACCCATTTCCTAACTGAGAGTGATGCTCATAATGTTTAAAGCAATTCAACAAACTGTACTTGAAATTTTTTCTTATTTAAATGAATATTCTATGTAATATTTTTATCATATTCTTTCCTTTTCCCCAGTTTCTCACAGATCCTTTCCACCTCCCTACCCACCTAACTCCCTGATAGCTCTCTATTATCTATTAATCTATCTATCTATCCATCTATCTATCTACCTAATTACTTCCTATTTCCGCCAGCCTCAAAAAATAAAGAAAAACAAAATTAAACATAAAAACTAAAGAAAAACAAAATCAGTAAGTAAATAAATAACAAAACCAAAACTGCACAAAACCAATGAGACATCTATTTCATGTTGGTCAATTTCGCCTGGGTGCAGGCCCTGCCCTGGAGTGTGGTTGATAGTCCCAGGGACACTATATTGGAGAAAACTGATTTTCCTTTTACCAGCAGATTCCAATTACACATAGATTCTGGGATGGGATGGAATTTTTTGTTCAATCCCCCTTTTTAGTGCTGGAATTCTGTCTGGCTTGAGCCGTGCAGGTCTTTGTGTGCTGCCACAATCTCTGTGAGTTATTTATGTCTTAGTCCTATTGTTTCTGAAAGATATTGTTTCCTAGGTGTCATCCACCATCTCTGACACTTAAAACCTTTTAAACTCCTCTTCTGCATAGACCTGTGAGCCTCAATAGGAGGGGTTTGGTGAAGATATCCCATGCAAAGCTATGTGCTACAAACTCCCAGTCTCTACACATTGGCCAGTTGTGGACCTCTTTGTAAATTGCTACATACCGCAAGAAGAAACTTCTCTGTTGAGGGTTGAGCAATGTTTTGGTCTTACAGATATAGCATTATGTCATTAGAAATCACTGTATACTATGTTTCTTTAGACAAATAATAGTAGTAAGTTTTCCCATAAGCCAGGACCAATCAAGTCTCAAGCTCTTGGCCACTTTAGCAATGTCAGATATAAGCTCCATCTCATTTAGTTTACCTTAAGCCTATTTTTAAGATGATCAGTTATAACCATAGCATCTGTACCATTATTGTGTCAGTATATCTCACAGGCATGATACTGGTGGAGATCACAGAGTTTGTAGCTGGGAGATATTGATTACTCTTCTTCTCTAGGGGTGTGCAAAGTGCCTTCAAGTACCACAAATGTTAGCAGTGTGGGTGAAGATTCTAATTGGGTACCTGTTTGATTTCTCTATGTCCAATGACATAAGTGAGTGGGGTGTTCAGCAACAGGGTCCTATTACCATCTTATAGATAGCAACCAATGGTCTTAAAGTAATCTGTGATGCTTGAGAGGTCTATAGGAACTCCTTTGACTCAACATGATACAGTCCATTCCTAGCACTCGAGGTGACTTATAACTTGGTGACATAAAATGTCTTGTTAGACATTGTCTCCTCCATTACATTGTGACTCTGCTTAAATTCCTTTCATATGTGTGTATATTTTAGGGTTCTTCTATGATAGTAAATTTGCATATGGTTTTTCACATGGCCTTTAGCGTTTGATGTCCCTCCCCTTATTCTACCCCCTTACTTTGCCCTCCCCATACCCCTCCACATTAAATTCACCTATTCTAATTTTCCGGTAACCTCTTAATGAAACTATACACTTATTTCTCCTTCCTTGGAATTTCCTCTGGTCACACCTGGTTCCTTACTAGCTAGCTAATGTCTGTTGTTATTCAGATTGAAGCACACATGTCTAATGGTTAGGAGGTTCTTCTATGTGTTGCTTTCATTGGTTGAATAAAGAAACTGCCTTGGCCACCTTGGGGTGGCTCATTTGGACAGGCTGCAGAAGGACTGAGGGTAAGTCTAGAAAGACCAGAATGTGGGACAAGAAGGAAGATGAAGGTCCCCTACCTAAGTACTAGCCTAGTGTAGCAGCTGTGGGTCCCTGCTAGAGAGAGTCTGTGGGTTGGCCAAGTCACAAAGGGATACAGATGACCTAGAAGGAACACTGAAAGGGCCAACAGGGAAAACTAGGGCACACTGAGTCTGCACCAAGAGCCAAACTGGATATTTTGTTACAGTGTGCATCAGTTTGTAAGATATTTGAAGACACCCATATTGCTGATGAGTACTGTCCTGTTATAGAAATAACTGAATAAATGAGTTATGAATATAAATTATAGAAACACAGTAAGATAAAGATCTGTGAAGGATCAAATATAGATGTTACTAAAGCATAGTCTGTAATCTCTAGGACTGCAAAGGATCTTGGGAGTTAGCAGATCTAGGAGTGGCAAGTATTCCAAGAGGCAGTTTCTACAGATACTATTGTACAAGACAGGACCCCAACATCTGTGTCTCAGCAATGTTCCTCAGGAGAGCCTCTTGTCTAATTCTATACCACTGAATTAGCCCAGACTTTAAGAGACTTTTCAGATTCAGAGTTCCCCTAAAATGTCACAAGAGCCATTTTATATCACCAGAACCTGTCTTTTTACTACAACTATAGCCAAAGTCCCCAGTCAAGACTACTGGTCCACTACATCACCACAGAGAAGTATCTACCTATCCTGGCTGATTTTATGAGAAGTTGACCCAAGCTAGAGTCCTCAGAGAGGAAGGAGCCTCAGCCTTATGCCTTCATAAGATCTAACTGTAAGGCAATTTTAGTAAGTGATCAATTTGGGAGGGCGTAGGCATTGTGGGTGGTGCCATCTCTGAGTGGGTGGTCCTGGGATCTATAAGAAAGCAGGCTAAGCAAGCCATGGGCAGCAAGTCAGTAAGTAATACTCCTCTAGGGCCTCTGCATCAGCTCCTGTCTCCAGACATTTGCCCTGCTTGAGTTTCTGTCCTGACTTCCTTTAGTGATGAACAGTGATGTAGAAATAAAAACCAAATAAACCTTTTCCTTCCCAACTTTCTTTTGTTATGGTGTTTCTTCATACCAATAGAAACTCTAGCTAAGACACAATCCATATATCTTATTTAAAGAGCTCATCAAAGATGTTTTAGTGCTCACTCATTATGTGAGGTTTTGTTCGGTTTTTTTTTTGTTTTTTTTTTTTTGCTTTTGTTCTGAGGTAGAGTCTTCTGTAGCCCAGGGTAGTCTCAAACCTACTATTTAGCTGAATCTGACTCTGAACTCCTGTCTTCCCACCTCCCAAGTGATGACACCAAGCATTCATTTTTTTTCTTATCTTAGAAGTAACATAGTTTTATACATGTTTTAGAGCCACACTTTTAAAACAGAATCACTGTATTTTTCAAGGACCAGACAATGACCAATGAAGGATTTATTGAATATTATTTGGTGGAAGATAGCTTATGTTCTCACTGTGAAGATGAAGAAACTGACACAAATGACCTTAGGAATGTAAGGTTCTCTAGGACAAATTCTCCTTTTCAAGGTTAAAAAGTTTGATTGACTGCCTCCATGATTATTATTGATGAGATGAACTAACATGCAATACTTAACATTAATTTGATCCTAGGATTCTTTTACTTATAATTTGATGTGTTGCATTTGTAAGCCTAAAAAATAGTCATTGCTGAATTACAGTGTAACAGGAAACAAATAGAAAAGAGTTTTAATTAGATATTTTACACAAAATTTCCTTTCATATTTGTAATATTATTTTTTAAAAATGACAATTCCATAAATAGACATAATGCATTTCAACCGTTCTCACTCATTCTCACCTTTCTGATTTCCCTTCCAACCCCTACAGGTGCCTCTCTTGACAAGTTCCTTTCCCACATTCATGTCTTTGGGTTTTATCTTATGACCCACAGAGTTTAACCAGGGTTGTTTGTGTGACCCTGGATTTTAGACTGTCCACTGCAGCCTAGCTGGCTCTCCTGTTGAGTATATCTGTGAAATCAATGACTGCCTCTCTCCCATAATCTACCAGTAGCAATAGTTCAGCAGAATGGGGTATGGTCCTGTTGAGTCCCTCTCTGGCCCTTGCTGTGCTGATGAGGGACCCAATCCTATATAGGGATCTGCAGATGTTGTGAGAGAGAGTGTGGTTGCAAGGGCTGTGTCATGGCCATAATATGGCATTTCCAGCCGTTCTTCTCGTCTTCTGGCCCCTGTACTCTTACCACCCTCTTCCACACTGTCTAAGCTTTAATGGGGGTGGTATAGTTGTCCTATATAAGGTTAAGCAACCAAGTGTCACTTACTGTGGCCACTTGAGCAGCCACGAGTCTTTGCATTCACCACAGTTCATTACACTGGGAATCTTTCCTGGGTAAATGCTGGCTGCAGCATTTGTCCAGGAGTAGAAGTGTAAATATTTTGAAGACAGTTTGGTATCACATTTCTTTAAACAACTGTTGAAAATGCCTCCTACCAGACCTAAGAATTTATACTTTCTTATGTGGCAATAACTGCACATAGGTAAATGATAAGAGGATAATCGTTATACAAGCTAAGGCCACGTGATTCTCCCAGAAGCCCCACGATGACAGGTCGATGCCCTGGATTATCAAGAATTCTTCACCGGTACATCTGTAAGTCAACACACACAAAAATAACATCAAAGCTTATTCAGCACATTCACTGCTCCTTCCTTTTAAAAACTCAGTTTCAGCACTTAATTATATTTAATATTTATATTTAATTGGTAGTAATACTGATGTATTTAAATTTTTATTATATATTATATCAATTTAAACTCCTTGAATGAGGTCCCTTGGTTAATTTCAAAAACCATCCAAAGAGGCAAAGCTATCACATCTATTTAAAAGCATAGAGGAATTAGGCTTAATAAACTTGATCAAGTTTAAAGACTCACACTAAGATCCTCAGCTTCCTAACGACACAGACGGACACTCTAAGAGATCAAAGCCCTGTGCAGTTCTGCTGACTCAGCACACAGTCATGCAAAAGAACAGAGCATCAAATTCTAGACCAAGGACCAGAGAAGACTAAGGGTTTTTGACAGAAGTCAGTCAATTGCTGTCAGATCCTGGACTAGGACTACAGTGCTCAGCTATAGAACATCCCCAGGAGCCCATGGCTACAGACAGAGCCTGGGTAGCAGTTCAAACACAGCAGGATGCAGGGGCACAGACACAGAAAAGCAGCTGCTGCTAAAAGTTCTGGATACATTACAATTACTGCCTCTTTGTCTCCATCCCTGTTGACTCCATCCTGTGTTTCTCCATTCTGTGTGTCTCCATCTCTGTGTGCCTCCATCCCCCTGTGTCTCCATCTCTGTGTGTCTTCATCTCTGTGTGTCTTCATCTCTGTATGCCTCCATCCCCCTGTATCTCCATCCCTGTGTATCTCCATCTCTGTATGTCTTCATCTCTGTGTGTCTTCATCCCCGTGTGTCTCCATCCCTGTGTGTGTCCATTCACTTATAACTCTTAGAATTTCACAGTTACCAAATCCACTGAAAGGACAGTTTTCTTCTTCCTCTTGTAAGACAATGCTTTTGTGAGTATGAGGTCTGTGGATGGCCCTCCTTGGTTTCATTTTACCCATCCCATCCTTCTGATAAGAAACTGCTAAAGAATTTGTATTAAAAGGATGCCAGACCACACCAGGAGAGAGGAGAAAATAAGATATCCCCCCATACTTGTATTTTTATCATTATTTCAAACCTAAATTTGGCTTATTATTATTCCTTACTATTTTAACATCCATGAGAGATTTAACGTATCAGCATATTACTCTATCACTTATATATCAAAATCAAAACAAAAAGAGCAATCTTAGAAACTGAAGATACTGTAACTTTAAAACAATACACTTTACTTTTATTTTAAAAAAAAAAAACCTCTGTTTCTATTTTAGTGACATTACACAAAAATGAAATTTCCTTTTCAACATGCTGAAATTTTTGTGTGTTTCATTTTCAGGGCATATTCTCTGGTAGGACATTTTACACACACACACACACACACACACACACACACACAGTATCACCCTATGATTTCTCAAAGTTCTCTAGGGTGTGAAAGGGAAGACACTGAATACGGCCAGGTAAAGCTCACTCACTATAGACCTTGCTGCCCTGACATTCTTGGGCCCTGCTTACAGGTGCCATAATCTATACATGTGGAAACTATATGCCCTTGTAAACTATCGGAGCAGCGTATGCCAAACTCAAATATTCTGAAATACAGAACCCAAATCCACACTCAAGACACCAAAACTAGTTTTGAAAGACCCCAAAGACTCTTTGTGCACATTTTCCACACCATGGGGCACTAGGATGGAAACAGCCCCCTGTGCAGTGGCTACAGTGACTCACTCTGGGGAACGGGCAGTGGGCAGAGAGTTAATCCTGAAAGCATCTGTTTCCCCTCTAAGTCTAGGAGCATCCTATGTCCCCATTGTGACACTGAACTCAAGCTTACATCACATAGTTGTGACATCTACTGACTTCTGATGTGTTATTTTCTAGACAGAAGTTTTGTCCCAAGAATTCATTGTGCATCAAAGCCTATAAAAGCAAGAGGGACACAGAAAGGCAAATAGTTTAGTATTTCCATGAGTTTCCAAAGAATAAACACAACTATAAATTCAAGTTCAATCGTGAATGTAATTTGCAAAAAATAGTTTCAAATAAACAACCGCACCAAGTTCCGTCTGCCCAGAAAAACAGGCTGCTCCCCGACACTCAGGAAATTTAGGATTGAAATGATGAAGTTTCCCAACTATTAAGAGGTGGGCTCTCTAACTAGACCACCTCAGGCACCTCTTTCTCTGCTCAGCCCATAACCCAGTTAACACTGTAATTAAAATAATACTATTGTTTTATAGAATCAATATTTTTTTTCTTATTTTCATCAAACCAGTTGTGACTATGGGAGTAAGAAAGTCTATTTTGGGACACACTTTACTGGAAAGAAAGCTTGGCAAAGCCAGTATAGTTCTGGGTATCACATGGTTTCTCTATCTTCTAATTTCCTTATATAAACTATATATCTTAGTTCCTGATCCTTTCCTTATTTCCTTATTGGGCAGAATCACAACTGTTTGATTTTCATCATATCATCTACCTTTCCCCTTTACTCTGGGATTTTCTCCCCCGTTGTTACCCTCAAATAACACATGACTGGGGGAAATCCAAGATGTCGCACTGGCTTTTGACTAAAACCAACAAGAAAGTTCTCATCTTTTGCTACTGGAAGGAAATTCCTGGGCAGCAGCTGATTAGAGATTACAGCTGGGGAAAGGACTTGGTTGGGAATCATTTCAGTTGCTACATTTGGAGAACCCAAGTACAGTGATAGACAGGACAACTTACTGTAAATCCATAATGTGTGATGCTGAAATACTGAATCCATGAGAGGTCCTGTATGAAACTTCCTGAAAATACTGACAGACATGAGAAAACCTGTGAAGGTCAAAATCACAAATTAGAATCAGTTCAGTGACTAAAAATTCTAGACAAGATTCTCCCTCTTAAAGACCCCTTCATCCTTCTGACCATGAAAAAGCTTAAAAGAAAGGATTCTAGATACATAAAAACGAAGTCAAAAACAGCTTCCAAGTTGTGTTTCTCATGCAGGCTGCGGTACGGAGATGCCACGGTGTGTGGGCTTGAGATACAGCATGCAGATTTCCAGGACAGTACACAGAGACATCTCCAAGTCATATACCACACTGCGTGGTGGACTTAGTTTTTGCTCATACAGGCAAAAGAGTTAAGAAACACACTAAAAACAGACTCAGACGGAAAAGTCTTTAAGTGATTCACAGTATGTTTGAAAAGTGTGCATGGGCTTAAGAGGAAAAAAAGGTATATTCATAAAAATAAAGAGTTTAAAAATAAAGGCTTTAAGGAGAGAACAAAGTTATATAAAACTAAGTCACAGAGAGATGGAAATTACAGTCTGGATCCTGTATACTATCGTGTTGATTGTGAATTTTTTTGAATGCTGACAAGAAAACAACAGCTACAGAGAGATATGTGGTTGAAAGAAGGATGGACGAAGCACACTAGCCTAAATATTTTAAGAATGCCTTATCTTTAAAGCCAAAATCCAAAAATATATTTGTAAAATAGAATTTAAAAGATCCATTGTTTTAGAGAAGGGGTTTTGCTTTTGTTTCCACAGAAAACAAAATTTGTGGATTGGCTCCAGGATTAAGATGGATCAGGTTTTATCAAGAGAGATCTCCTGAACCTTTCCAAGTGTAATCATCAACAAAGGCTATACCTGGTCTTCTGAGGACTTGGCCATTATCTCAAATTTTCTCAGGGTTCCCATAAGATTACCAGTGCCTGCAATCTACAGAAAGTAGTCTAGAGAAGTACACCCAAATTCCCAAAATATTGTTTATGAATGTTTGTTTTCATTTAAGGGTGGTTGGCTATAAATTGTTAATGGTCATAGTCAATCTCTTTCTTAAGAAGAAAGTGGAATATGATATGGAAAAGATAGGAAAAGGGTATATTATTATGGTAAAAAATGTAGATTTCAATCTATCTTAATCCAAAAAACAATGATTAATCTCAAAATACTTTACATTAGTATGGATTTTGGTTTATTGATAAAATTTCAGGTCAATTTTGTTATACTGTATCCATATTTCTACTCTTCTTTAAGATATTATATTTATGTAATTCATTTAAAATTGTAATGTATAATTAAAAATACAGATTAAGTCATCTATAATAGTTAAACTTATAGTCATGTTAGTTAGGTTTTCTAGGTATACAAAGATATATTTCAGACAGGTAATCGCTAAATCTTTCAAAACCCTAAAGAATATGGCATTTAAAATTCTTTAAGAACTTAGACT